>CAWVQL010000105.1:0-32076 GCA_963932265.1 Thymelicus lineola | reverse complement strand
GGTATCTTATATAATAAACTTAATAAAATCTTAAAACATATCTGATAAAACTAGACATGAATGTAAAAATAAAATCACAAATGGTTAAATAAATTAAATTATATGGATACAGAAAAACTTCTGAATTAAAATACGTAAAACAAATAATTAGACACACACACGCACACATACACACATGCACACATTCACACACACACACACACACACACACACGCTCGCACGCACACGCACACACACACACACACACACACACACACACACACACACACACACACACACACACATGCTCCCGTGCAAGGACACACGCTTGAGCTACATTCTTATTCTCATATTATTATATTAACTTCTCCAAAACCATGTATAAATATAATAAAACTCCTATACACTACTTTTTAAATTTCCAGTCTATGAACACTTGCATATTGTGAGGGGGGCCTGGTGATCTATATTACAGGCTTCGGCTTAGTTTAGACACCAGATCTCCCACAAATTACTGTTAATGTATGGACCCTTTTTGAAAATTGTTCAGGTGATGTTTTATGTAATTTGTGGAGATAAATAAACAGTATTATTATTATTATTATTATTATATGGAATACGAAAATATGTATTTTAATTATAATCAATAAATAATACATAAAATATATTATTATATTCCATTAATCGATCAATATCAATCGATTCAATCGATTATAAAACCGTATGTAATGAGGTAAATACTGTGAAAACTTTTTTGCATTATTTAGTTCATTTGGCAAGAGCAGCTAAGCTAAGATTTAAATATGTTTATCTTATAAATAAGGACGATTTTTTTGGTATATAGTTTACACTTGTCTAGTCCGATGTTCTAGCACAGATAACATATGGTTCGAGGCCGAAAATTGGGGTTCTCCTTTAACAAACTTCATTAAATATTGAATATCGGTTAGTGACGTCACCTGATGTTTTTGTTAGGAAATTTGATTGATCTCTGTTTATCAATTTTTGTTTATAAATGGAATACTTATTATTATTTATATAATATTTCGTGAACATTAAGGTCTTATCTATAAAATAAAATTGGATTCTAAAATTTGTCAACATCCCTATTACGTCGTTAGTAGGCTTGCTTAAAGCTAGTGACATAACTTGATTTTCTTCAAAAATAATTTCGAATATTTTCTTGTAAATTTTTATGTATTTTGTATTGTTTATGTATGTTTATATATCAGTATCAATTCTAGAAATACCAATGACCCCGAAAATTGAAAGACAGAGCCCAGGTGACAGTTTCAACATTTATATTTCTTAGGAATGTAAACTAAAATAGTAATTACTAGAACCACTCAAGAGTGTAATAGATATTTTTATTGTGCAAAAAATTGTGTTGTTTGAATAAAACCAAGATATGTAATAAACCACTTTTTATTTGTTACCAAAATACCTACATTATTCTAAATCCATAAGGTAGGTATGTAAATAGAGTCTGTGACCTGAACCTAGATTCTAGGTCCATGGTCAGTGTGGTGATCCGTGGTGGTTAGGGTCATACGCAGAGAAGGCAGGGGTTACTGGATCTGTTTCAAAAACAATGGAACCTCAAATGCTACTCGCATCATCATCAGTCCTTCCACTGATGGGCTCAGGGAAGTGATGGGCGATTGTTGCAAAAAAAACAATCGACTGATCGAAAATTGCGCCATTGCGCATTCGATTGTCGATTTAGTAGTTCGTCGCGATGATTATTCGAATAACAATCGACAAACTACTAACTACTAATTGCCTATATTTCGGTTCTGCTCAGACGAAAAAAAAGTTAATCGGCAGTCAGAGTTGCCAATGTCGTCTAAAAATTTGCATTGGCAACTCCAATGACCATTTTTTCGTCCGATTGGGATGCGGCCCACAGTTAATCTTTTTCCATATTCACATTTCACCCGACAGTCGACAACATCAATTGTTATCGACTTTTATCGACTAAACTAAACAATCGACTAATTCCATTAATTTAAGTAATAATCGTCCATCGCTAGCTCAGGGTATTCTTTACGATGAAAGTGACTTATGCGGACTCTTCGTCGAGTTTTTCTTTATTTTTCTTTTCTCTTTCTTGGCCGGCAACGCATCAGTGATCCCTTTGGTGTTGCTGATGTCCATGAGCGACGATAGCCACTTACCATCAGGTGGATCGTCAGCTCGTTTGCCGGCTATTCACATAAAAAAGAGTAGGATTTAATCTGCAACCCTCTCACTACACTTTCAAACTCCAATGCTTAAGTACAATAAAATACAATATATTATGATCAGTAATAAAAAAATTACGACCGGAGCAATGGACGTCACACGATCCAATCAACAATTCTAGTCCAATAAGCGAGGAACCTCCATTGAGACATGTAGTGGTTTCCATGACTGTGTCAATATTTACTTCTGTAGTCGCTCTCTGGGCAGAGCGGGCGAAATTTAATTACTGGCTTTGAGGCTTTGAGCAACATGTGGCTTTGAGCTTTTTGCCGGATTAAATTTTATCTCTTTGTAGAAGTATAAAAATAGATATAGTACCAAGTAAAGGTAATAAAAATAAAGGGCGTAATATTACACGTACAGGTAAGGGGAGCCCTGTCTTTCATTGGATCTTGAAAGGCTGGGTGGATGGATTGTGCAGCGAAGAAAAGTATCGCATTGCATCTTTGATATGATTTGACCTGAAAACAGGATGTTGGAACTGGAAGGTTGCTAATACGCTAGAACATCCTCGAGGCGCTATTTTGTATGAAAAATTATTTTGTTCACTAAATCAAAGATCGGAATTACAAATGCCTAACTACTTTGTACTAAGCTGTGTTACTAAGTCTAAGATTTATTTTGTCATAGAAACAATTTGCTCACATATCGAAAGACAAAATTAACAAAGCACTAACGAGTAACGACATGATAAACAGATTTACTTATTACTTATTATTTACTACAATTTAATTATTATTAACGTTACATTGTTACTGTTGGAATGTAGAAGGCTTTTATATTAATTATACACTCTAACTAGTGTAGCTTATACAAGTGATAAATTCTACTAAATAATAAGATAAGATATTATTACGTGACACTGTGAAACCTACGTGAAACCTTTAACATCGCAGCGCGCCCCGCTACGCCACTTGTACTTAAAACCCAGCAAATGATTTGATCTTTTAATTATCTATTAATGTAATCCTACTAAGTAATATTATAAACTAGCTATTGTCCGCAGCTTCACGGAAATTATGCTTATCATATTTAGCTCCTATTTCACCCCCTTAGGGGTTGAATTTTGAAAAATTCTTCCCAGTGAATGCCTCCGTCATTATTTTTTGTAAGGATGTTTGTTGCTCTTTCATGCAAAAATTACTGAAACGATTGTCATAAAATTTAGCACACAATTTAGCACATCTGGAATAACAGATAGGGTTACAATAATCCCGGAAAATGTGGACAAAGCCGCGTGCTGAGAACTCGTGTAAAATGTCGGATATGTAATAGATATGGAGCTGCATCACCAAACTGCTCCCGAGTTTATTCCCCTCGAATGGAATAATTAAATACGAATTACGAATAAATTTGATATTCAAATCAAAAGGCAAGGTTAACATCATGGGTTAGCATCGAAAATAATAAATGGAATAATTAAATACAATTTATAATAGATATTCAAACAAAAAAAGGTAAGGTTAACTTCATAGATTAGCATCGAAAATATTGTAAATATGAATGACTGCACCCTTCGCCCAACATTGTTGAAATATGTAGATTTCATGTGCGATGGCCGCTTCTTTCCGCTTTCTTTTTTACGTATAATATAATTGCATGTTGATGGAAATTCCACTCACATAAATTAAATTCGTGTAGATCTTTCACAATTATTCATATTTTGCGATCGTTCTGGCCGTGTAGGTACGTGTAAGTGGAGGGGTATGATATTACGTTCTTTAAAAACTTAAAAAAACAGCTTCTTTAAGGATGGTGAAGCATTGAATATGCCTTTGCAGCCTAATTCACGTAACTTAACAAGTTCGATTGCAGTGCAGTTGCAGTGACGTTCCGATCAAAATGACATTTTCCGTATTCTCTAAGCTTTCGCGAGCGCTGTCAAAGACGCTCACGTCACGAGAGCGCTTGTAAAAACGCTCACGTCACAAAAATCATTCTGCCATATTGAGATAACATAATATGACGTTTTTTGTGAACTGAAGCACACATTATTACTTTTTTTATAAGAAATATCATTAAAATCCTTATTGGGATAATAAGTAAATATTCTTCAACGTTTTTTAATGGAAATATAATCAATTGTATTTGATTAATTAATAAGTTTATTTGTTCTCTCATATGACAACACAAACACAGAGTACTAAATAGTCGAAGAAAAGTTTGGCAGGCGCGCAGGATGCGTGGCAGTAGACGCGCAGTTCAAAAATTACGAGAATACGGTTTAGACGCTAAACTTCAACTTGATTGCAGCGTCACTGCAACTTAATCGATGCGTCTTAAAGTTACGTGAATTAGGTTGCTGGTGTTGCTAAGGTCCCTGGTTGACGGCTACGGAGATGGCTACGGTGTTACCTACTGATGACCTAACTACACTCGGGTGCAATGAAATCGCACATTTGATTTTTTCTGCAAAATACAAATTATTTTTTTTTCTGAAAGATACATATATATTTTTTTAATATGGAATTAAAGCTGGTTTCATTACCTATCCAACGATACCATACAAGCCGTTATTACTTTATCCTACTGCCAAAAAAAAACACCAATTACAAATTCATCCTTTATTAAAAGAAGTTTCCTTGACAAAACTGTGTGGGAAATGAAGGCTTAAAAAAAAACACCCTTTTCTTACAAAAATACCTTTATTAATACGAAGTGTTACCCCCTCTTACTTGAATTACCGCTCGACACCGGTTTCCCATCGACTCTATCAAGTGATTGATAGAGTCTTGTGGGATAGCGTCCCATTCCTCCTTGAGCGCAGTTTGCAGCTCCTGGAGATTAGCTGGAGCAATATTTCGGTCTCTTATTTTCCTTTTTAAATTGTCCCAGACGTGTTCGATCGGATTAAGGTCCGGACTCCGAGCTGGCCACACCATTGTTTTGATATTCACCTCTTGAAGGTACTGCGTTACAATTTGAGCGGTATGGGGTCTTGCATTGTCATGCATAAAGAGAAAGTTCTCTCCAATGAAACCGCTAAATGGTACGACATGTTCCTGGAGAACTTCTTCGACGTACCTCCGAGCAGTTAGTCCCCTTGTTGGACGCCTTATATTGGCCCCAGTGAGGAAGACAAGCTCAGTTTTGGCTTCCAAAGAGATTCCACCCCAGAACATACACGAACCACCGCCATATGCAACGCGTTCCGTGATGCAACACGGGGCAAATCTCTCTGTAGGCCTTCTATAGACCCGCCCTCGTCCATCATTGCCATGGAGACACATCCTAGACTCGTCTGAGAACAGAACTGTTCGCCATTGGTCGACTGTCCAGTTCACATGTTCCTGTGCAAATCGAAGACGGGCTTGGCGGTGAGCTGGCGCCAATTTAGGGCCGTTTGCTGGCCTATGCGCTGTTAGGCCGCCTTCAGCAAGTCTCCTTCTGACCGTCCACCGACTGACTTCCACTTCACGCACCTCTTGGAGATGATGTGCAAGATCAACGGTTGTCAGGCGACGATTTCGCAAAGCCGTCGTTACGAGAAATCGGTTGTCGCGCTGAGTTGTAGCTCTAGCTCGACCAGATCCTCGTCGTCGTTCATAGCCACCAGTCTCCCGATAGCGCTGGTATACACGACGAACTGAATATCGACTGATATTCAGCTGTCGAGCTACAGCACTCTGGTTCTGGCCTGCTTCAATTAGAGCAACGACTTGAGCGGCTTTTTCTGGCGTAGTATCCATTTTCTTCGATAATTATTGCAGCTGTAGTCACTGGACGTCCTTTCAGTTTGAGCGTTGAAATGCAACTGATGACATTTTACTCAAAACATGCCTTTTTATACCTGCATTAGTCTGGCAAACTACGGTAACCTAAGGGAGTTAATTTTAGGGTTTTTTTGTTGTCATTAATTCTTGGCCGTAGGGTAAAGTAATAACGGCTTGTATGGTATCGTTGGATAGGTAATGAAACCAGCTTTAATTCCATATTAAAAAAATATATATGTATCTTTCAGAAAAAAAAATAATTTGTATTTTGCAGAAAAAAATCAAATGTGCGATTTCATTGCACCCGAGTGTAGATGGCGCCACTTACAATAAGCTAACTTGTCTAGGTACATGTATGTCTTCTATTCACACAATAATATCGCATTTTAAGTCGACTAACGCGTCTTTTGGTTTCAACTTATTAACGGCTCATTAATGAGCTCGGTCTTTAAAGTGGTCTAGATCTAGAGCATACTCCACCACGCTGCTCTAGTGCGGATTGGTTAGTACGCAACCCAAGTGTTGGAAGTTTTCATACTGCTCCGACATGGTTTTAACGACTGTTATTTTACGATAAAAACCGGAACCGACGGTTTTGCGCGCCTTCCGAAGCATGGAAGGAGTCCAGAGATTTTTGCCACCAGCGGTCACCCATAAAACTACCGACCGTACTCGCTGTTGCTTAACCTAGCTGATCACTTAGGATCTCCTTTTTCTAACGACACGTTTTTTAATTTTATTGAACAAACTTTTTGTTCATTGAATACTCACAATACTTTAGTTACTATAATTTACTTTAATTACATATATTGTATATTGCATCAAATCCCAATTACCTCTTTCGATACTTAACAATAACATTAAGTACTGAGTAAGGATAAAATAAAGGATTTCCGTAAGCCACAAGTATTTCTTTGCATATTATTGTGCATAATGTAGGTAATGTGGAACGGAGCCAAATGATTACGTTTCAAACGGCACAATTCTGTGTTTAAAAATACGAGTATGTTCCACCTGGGCATAGAATATTACCCCTCAGCTTTACCCAAGATATGGAATAGTCTTACGTCATAATAGTCTTTTTTGTCATAATCCAATCAATAAATTTTTAATTTTTGCCTCCATACTTCATTTATACGATGAATTAATATAAAACAATGGAAAACAATATGTTTTTAATCTTTTAAACTAGTGTTCCCAACAAACCCAAAGTGCCTGAGAGATTCCGAGCTTAATTTCAAGCTCCCAAGCCTCCGTAACAAGGATTTCAAATTATTAATTCTTACGACAACTCATTAACCTTTTATGGTTTTACCATTATAATTAATATATATTAATATTATTTTAATAATTATGTTGTAATAAAACATCAATACAAATTACTACGAATCAACAACCTTAATGCGGTTATTAAGCAAAATGAATAATTTCATATCTCATTAGGAGCGACCAAACATTTCTCGGTTGCGAGCCGAGCTTGTAAGCGAATAATGTATGGCATTTTTAAATATGAGCAGCATAATGAAACACTGGAAGGAACTTAATGAACATTTATGGTTTTTGTGGAGCATTAGTAGTAACACTAATACAGGTATTTACTCCATCTTTGAGTCCAATATTATACTTACAATTTTCGCGTGGGGCGCGCGCTGCTAAAGCAGCGCGCGTGCCTTTCTCTTTCGCAAAAGACAAAATAAATAAATTGTTTTTTTTTTCAAAAATATTGGTCTTTGAAATTTATTTTTCGATTCAGGGGTATGTTTGCGAAATGTTTGGCTTCAAACTACTACTTTTGGTTTGTCTATTTTTTTTGGCATGATTAACAGAATATGAGAGGGAGAGGGAGTGGGAGAAGGAGGGGGTGAGAGTGAGGGAGAGGGAGAGGAAGGGAGAGGGGGAGGAAGAGGGAGAAGGAGAGGGAGGAAGATGGAGAGGGAGAGGGAGGAGAAGGGGGAGGAACAGGGAGAAGGAGAGGGAGAGAGAGGAAGAGGAAGGGGGAGACGGAGAGGTAGCGGGAGAGAGAGGGAGGGGGAAAGGGTAAGAGGGGAAGAGGTAGGGAGAGGGGAGGGAAAGGGAGGAGGAGAGGTAGCGGGAGAGGGAGGGCAAGAGGGGAGAAGGAGAAATTGATAGGCGGTACAAAGTTTGCTGGGTCAGCTAGTTGATAACTAATAGTAACCTTTAATACTAATAAACGCCTCATTGTATTGACATTCAATGGACAAACAATCTGAAATATTCGACATAAAACACATTTGTATGAAAATTAATATTTTTATGTGGCAACACTGCAACATTTTTCCTGCGATGTGTACGATCTATAAGTACCAACAACCTCCTGATATACTGTAATGACATAAGATTGATGAAATAGCCCGAAATATTACATAAAAAAGTACATTTTGTATGAAAACTTTTATTTTTTGTATGGCAACCCTAAAATATTTTTTCACCGTCATTTACAAACTATTGGAACCTACAATCGCTTCATACATTATAAGGCTATCAAATGAAGACAACCGCCTCAAATATTTGAAAAAAGAAAACATTTGTATGAAAATTATTATTTTTTATATGGCAACACTGAAATTTTTTTCACCAAAATTCACTAAATATCAGTACCTACAAATGTCCTATACATCATAGTAGCGAAATATTCAATTCAAAAATAAATTTGTATGAAATTTATTATTTTTTTGTATGGCAACACTGGAATTTTATTACTTTCCCAAAACGAATGATTTAATTAAGAAATATCTCCTATACATTTCTTATACTCTTGATCTATAGTTTAGGCTCAATTACTCGAAAA
The DNA here is from genome assembly GCA_963932265.1 of Thymelicus lineola. Classification (NCBI taxonomy): domain Eukaryota; kingdom Metazoa; phylum Arthropoda; class Insecta; order Lepidoptera; family Hesperiidae; genus Thymelicus; species Thymelicus lineola. The sequence continues at coordinate 23,331 of CAWVQL010000105.1, read as the reverse complement.
GTGAAAAAAATTCAGGACTCCAGTGTTGCCAGTTTATTTAGATGAAAATGGTCAAATGTCATTTCAACGACCACTAAAAATTTTTCGGTGAAACATGTTGATCAAAAATATTTTTCCTTCTACTTTTCATATTTTTGAATGAAAAGTCCAAAAAATTGTATGAACGAAGAAAATAAAAACCAAAGATGGCAACACTATCGGTCAAGTTACACAACCGCCCCATACAAAGTAACCCCCTCAAGTGTTGTCAACTGACTAATTTTTTCCTTCAAAAAATGCAATTTTTCGTACATTTTACAAAATAACCGCCACGGGGTCCGCATCTTGTTGAAAAAAAAATTATCCCCAAAATATCAAAATTGAGGACACTTCAAAGGGAAAACAAAAAGAATATTAGAAAAAAAATGAATAACCACCCCGATGCGACCCCACAAAGTCACCTCTAAAATTTCAAAACTTTAAAGAAAAATATCTCGGCGGCCATCTTGTTTTTTCAATTTTTTCTAATTTCATCGTATTAGTCGTCCCAAAATTATTCGAAAATGACACCAATATTGGGTAGGTGCTCACATAAATAAAAAAGTTGACAATCGCCGAGCGGCCGCCATCTTGAATTTTCGAACGGTCGGATTTTTCCCATAGTGACCATAAGTAGTCAAGCAACTTTTCGATACATCATTATAACCCCTCACCAATACTTTCGGCTGGGCTACTCGAAATGTGAAAAAACGGGAAAAAAAATTCTAGCTCCCAGTGTTGCCAGTTAATTTAGATGAAAATGGTCAAATGTCATTACGACGACCACTAAAAATTTTTTGGTGAAATTTTTTGATTAAAAATGTTTCTCCTTCTACTTTTTATATTTTTGAATAGAAAGTTCACAAAAATGTATGAATGAAAAAAAAATCAACGTAACCTGGCAACACTTCAGACCAATACCCACAACCGCCCCATACAAAGTGACCCCGTCAAATGTTGTCAACCTAATAAAATTTTCCTTCAAAAAATGAAGTTTTTCGATCATTTTACAAAATGGCCGCCACGGGGTCCGCCACCTTGTCGAAAAAAAAAAATATACCCCAAACGTCAAAATTGGGGATAGATACAAGGCAACAAAGCAAAAAAATCGCAAAAAAGTTTAAAACCCAACGCAATCCAACCCCGCAAAGTTGCCTCTAAAATTGAAAATTTTTAAATCAAAATATCTCGGCGGCCATCTTGTTTTTTCAAAATTTTCTAAATTTTGCATAACACTTTTCTCAACATTAGCCGAAAACGACACCAATCTCAGGTAGCTGCATAATAAAAAAAAAAGTTGGTCATTTCACCTCGGCCGCCATCTTGGATTTTCGAAAAGTCGGATTTTTCCCATAGATCCGGGAGTGAACCAAAAATTCTCCCATACATAGTACTCACCCCCCACCACTCCTTCTGGGAGATCAATTCGGGTTTTCGTAAAACGAAAAAAAAATTCCAGCAACCAGTGTTGCCAGTCGACATCGACAAAAATGGTCAAATGTCATTATGACAACAACGACACGTTTGCACATGGGAATTTTTGATTAAAAATATTGCTCCTTCTACTTTTCATGTTTTTGAATAGAAAGTCCAAAAAAATGTGTGAACGAAGATAAAAAAAATAAAACCTGGCAACACTTTGGGTCAAGTTACACAACCGCCCGGAACAAAGGGACCCGCTCAAATGTTGCCAACCAAAAGAAAAACGCACCCAAAAAATGTCAATTTTCGTACATTTTTCAAAATGGCCGCCACCGCGTCCGCCATCTTGTCGAAAAAATAAATATCCCCAAAATATCAAAATCGAGGATACTTTCAAGACAACACAAAAAAAATATCGCCAAAAAGTTGAAAAACCACCCCGATGCGACCCCGCAAAGTCACCTCTAAAATGGAAAAAATTCAAACCAAAATAACTCGGCGGCCATCTTGTTTTTTCATTTTTTTCTCATTTTTTCGTAATTTTCCTCACAATTTTAACAAAACACCCGAAAAACATTTGTTAAAAAGCCATAAACAAAAAAGTTGACAATCGCCGCGCGGCCGCCATCTTGAAAATGGGAAATGTCAGATTTTTCCCGAGGTGTCGGGAGGGGATGGAGAATATTCGCCATAGACAACAAAATCCCATCTCTATTCCTTCTGGGAGAACAATTGTATAGTTCAGTCAGTGGTAAGTCTAGGATTATATATTATAACTAGGTTTTCGCGTGGGGCGCGCGCTGCTAAAGCAGCGCGCGTGCCTTTCTCTTTCGCAAAAGACAAAATAAATAAATAGTTTTTTTTTTCAAAAATATTAGTCTTTGAAATTTATTTTTCGATTCAGGGGTCTGTATGCGAAATCAAACTACTACTTTTGGTATGTCTCATTTTTTGGCATGATTAACAGAATATGAGAGGGAGAGGGTGAGGGAGAGGGAGAGGGAGGGAGAGGGAGGGAGAGGGAGAGAGGGTGAGGGAGAGGGAGAGGGAGGGAGAGGGAGAGAGGGAGAGGGATAGGGAGAGGGATAGGGAGAGGTAGACATAGAGAGAGTAGGTGGGAGAGGGAGGGAGAGTGAGAGGGGGGAAGATGGAGAGGGAGAGGGAGAGAGAGAACGAGGGAGAGGGGGAGGAAGAGGGAGAAGGAGAGGGAGAGAGAGGAAGAGGGAGGGGATGACGGACAGGGAGAGGGAGGGAAGGGGAAAGGGCGAGGGAAAGGGGGAGAGGTAGGGAGAGGGGAGGGAAAGGGAGGAGGAGAGGTAGCGGGAGAGGGAGGGCAAGGGGGAGGTAGAGGGGAAGGAAAGCGATGGAGAGGGAGAAGGAGAAATTGATAGGCGGTACAAAGTTTGCCGGGTCAGCTAGTTGATAACTTATAATAACCCTTAATACTAATAAACGCCTCATACATTGTATTGACATTCAATGGACAAACAATCTGAAATATTCGGCACAAAATACATTTGTATGAAAATTAATATTTTTATATGGCAACACTGCAACATTTTTCCTCCGATGTGTACGATCAATAAGTACCAACAACCTCCTGATATATTGTAATGACAATAGATTGATGAAATAGCCTGAAATATGACATAAAAAAGTACATTTGTATGAAAACTTTTATTTTTTGTATAGAAACCCTAAAATATTTTTTCACCATCATGTACAATCTATTGGAACCTACAATCGCCCCATACATTATAAGGCCATCAAATGAAGACAACCACCTCAAATATTTGAAAAAAGAAAACATTTGTATGAAAATTATTATTTTTTGTATGGCAACACTGAAATTTTTTTCACCAAAATTCACAAAATATCAGCACCTACAAATGCCCCATACATTATAGTAGCGGAATATTCAATCCAAAAATAAATTTGTATGAAAATTATTATTTTTTATATGGCAACACTGAAATTTTATTGTTTTCCCAAAACGAATGATTTAATTAAGAAATATCTCTCATACATTTCTTATACTCCTGATGTATAGTTTAGGCTCAATTACTCGAAAAGTAAAAAAAATTCTGGACTCCAGTGTTGCCAGTTAATTCAGATAAAAATAGTCAAATGTCATTACGACTACCAGAAGAAATCTCCTTGTTTGATTTTTTTATCAAAAATGTTTTTCCTTCTACTTTTCATATTTTTGAATGGAAAGTCCAAAAAATTGTATGAACGAAGAAAAGAAAAACCAAACATGGCAACACTATTAGTCAAGTTACACAACCGCCCCATACAAAGCAACCCCCTCAAGTGTTGCCAACCTACTAATTTTTTCCTTCAAAAAATGCAATTTTTCGTACATTTTACAAAATGGCCGCCACGGGGTCCGCCATCTTGTTGAAAAAAAAATTATCCCAAAAATATCAAAATTGAGGACATTTTCAAGGGAAAACAAAAAGAATATTGGAAAAAAGTTGAAACACCACCCCGATGCGAACCCACAAAGTCACCTCTAAAATTTCAAAACTTTAAAGAAAAATATCTCGGCGGCCATCTTGTTTTTTAATTTTTTTCTAATTTTATCGTATTAGGCGTCTTAAAATTATTCGAAAATGACACCAATATTGAGTAGGTGCTCAAATAAATAAAAAGTTGACAATCGCCGAGCGGCCGCCATCTTGAATTTTCGAACGGTCGGATTTTTCCCATAGTAACCATAGATAGTCAAGCAACTTTCCCATACATCATTATAACCCCCCACCAATACTTTCGGCTGGGCTACTCGAAATGTGAAAAAACGGGAAAAAAAAATCTAGCTCCCAGTGTTGCCAGTTAATTTAGATGAAAATGGTCAAATGTCATTACGATGGCCACTAAAAATTTTTTGGTGAAATTTTTTGATTAAAAATGTTTCTCCTTCTACTTTTTATATTTTTGAATAGAAAGTTCACAAAAATGTATGAATGAAAAAAAAATCAACGTAACCTGGCAATACTTCAGACCAAGACCCACAACCGCCCCATACAAAGTGACCCCCTCAAATGTTGCCAACCTAAAAATTTTTTCCTTCAAAAAATGCAATTTTTCGTACATTTTATAAAATGGCCGCCACGGGGTCCGCCATCTTGTCGAAAAAAAAAATATACCCCAAACGTCAAAATTGGGGATAGATGCAAGGCAACAAAGAAAAAAAATTGCAAAAAAGTAAAAAACCCAACGCAATCCGACCCCGCAAAGTCACCTCGAAAATTGAAAAATTTTAAATCAAAATATCTCGGCGGCCATCTTGTTTTTTGAAATTTTTCCAAATTATTCGTAACACTTTTCCCAACATTAGCCGAAAACGACACCAATCTCGGGTAGCTGCAAAATAAAAAAAAAAGTTGGTCTTTTCACCTCGGCCGCCATCTTGGATTTTTGAAAAGTTGGAGTTTTCCCATAGACAAGAGGGTTAATCAAAAATTCCCGCATACATAGTATTCACCCTCCACCACTCCTTCTGGGAGATCAATTCGGGTTTTCATAAAACGCAAAAAAAATTCCAGCAGTCAGTGTTGCCAGTCGACATCGACGAAAATGGTCAAATGTCATTACGACAACTACGACACGGTTGCCAGTGTTAAATTGTTATCAAAAATATTGCTCTTTCTACTTTTCATGTTTTTGAATAGAAAGTCCAAAAAAATATATGAACGAAGATAAAAAAAATGAAACCTGGCAACACTTTGGGTCAAGTTACATAACCGCCTGGAACAAAAGGACCCGCTCAAATGTTGCCAACCAGAAGAAAAATGCACCCAAAAAATGACGTTTTTCGTACATTTTTCAAAATGGCCGCCACCGCGTCCGCCATCTTGTCGAAAAAATTAATAGTCCCAAAATATAAAAATCGAGGATACTTTTAAGACAACACAAAAAAAACATCAACAAAAAGTTGAAAACCCACCCCGATGCGACCCCGCAAAGTCACCTCTAAAATGGAAAAAATTCAAACCAAAATAACTCGGCGGCCATCTTGTTTTTTCAATTTTTTCTCATTTTTTCATAATTCTACTGACAATTTTAACAAATCACCCGAAAAATATCTGGCAAAAAGCCATAAACAAAAAAGTTGAAAATCGCCGCGCGGCCGCCATCTTGAAAATGGGAAATGTCAGATTTTTCCCATACTCATTGGAGGGCATGGAGAAAACCCGCCATAGACAACAAAGTTGTATCTCGACTCTTTCTGGGAGAACAATTATGTCAGTCAGTCAGTGGTAAGTCTAGGATTATATATAATAATTAGTCTACTCATTCTAGTTTTCGTTATCATGCATATAATGTGAACATGATTATCACGGTGCCTAGGGTCCAAGGTTCGATGATGAGTTTTTATTTTTGTCCTTGGTCTGCGTGTGTGTGTTCTAATCTTTGCGTGTTGTTGAGCACACCCACGACACAACATTCTTGTGTGAGGCTATGAATGTATACTGTATTTTTGGAACAAAGTTCCTTATCGCGCGTTGTGAAAGGGGGCTAGACGGAAAAAATTCTTACGACACTTTTTGATTCTTACGAATGACGACACTTTTTTTGAAGTGATACAGAGAGGTTTACAGAGATGACGCTACTAGCGTGATTCAGACAGTTGTACAGCGCCATCTCTGTAAAACTTTCTGAATCACTTCAAAAAACAATACTTAAATCGAAAGGAACTTCGTTCCATCCGGGTGTCCCTTGACACCTTTCATGTTTTTATTTTCTATTTTTACATAATAAGTCGCCCAAGCAAAGCAAGGGAATTTGCTAGTACTTACACAATATGTCCCGAACCATGCATAATATATGCATGCATGCATTAAACGTCGTTAGTGGACCGTGATATATGCAAGTAATTGCGTGCCTTGTGTTACGTGAGGGTCATTAATTGGAAATTGAGAATTTATCCACTTGCGAGATTGGACGGGAATTTTGGGTATCAGGGAACTGTGTTATGGGGAATTTTTAGGGTAATTGTAGCCTTTATAAGTAATATTGGAAGCTATATACATACATACCATAATTTTATGTTGATAATTTTGTATCGTGTCAGGATAGCAGGTCCGATAAGATAGTACCACAAAGACTTATGTTTCCAACGACACTAATATCTCACTATTCACACACAACTAAACACATATTTCAATACTAGCCTCAATGGCGCCTCTAATTATGACACCCTAGTATGCCGGTATAGGACCAGTCCCATGTGATCCCAGGATCAGTATTCTATGCTGCCACAATACGACGATATGCTGCTCATCCCTGTACCAGCCATATTAAATAAATGTTATTTAATATCAGTGAACTACTTTTTTTTAAGGAAATAGCCGGCAAACGAGCTGACGATCCACCTGATGGTAAGCGGTACATACACACCGTAATGTCCGTACCTAAATCTGATGTCACCTTGAACACCTGTGATATTAAAAAACGAGAGAATTTAGTTTATTATGAGTTCCCTGTTTTGTAGGTCGCTGTGTACTGGACTCTTTGAGCGACGGCATATAAGGAGGAGGTAATCAATTTCGACCCATAATGTATTTTTGTACGTCTAGTCCAGAAGATGGCTCGACCGATTGTATTCAAAGTCAAAATATTTTATTCATATAGGTATCATTGATACACTTATGCACGTCATTTTTTGGCTTTTCGGAAGGTGCTTTGTCATGGAGGAAAAGAAAAGCCTAAAGAAACTACTCAGCACATCTTTTAAAAAAATATTACAAAAAAGATATTATCATACAAAAGTTTACTATTCTGAGTGGAACTGGTTGCAGAGCTACTCATTTCCATGCATCTTTGTCATTTAAATACTCGTCTACACTATAATATCCCTTGCCTAACAATTGTGTTTTTACACGTTTTTTGAAAGATTCTATTGGCAAGTCACGTATTAATTTTGGGATTTTATTATAGAAATGTACACCAAGCCCTATGAAAGATCGTTGCACTTTACTTAGGCGGAACGAAGGCGTAATTAATTGATACATTCTTTTTGTTTGGCAATTATTAATATCAAAATTTTGTTTATACGCGTTTATGTGCTACCTATTGAAAATTAAAATTTTTCTTAAATATTCTCGCATCTCAAACTTCTCCTCCTTTGTGGAATTTTAATACTGTATGGGGATAAAATCGTAACTTAAGTATGTTTTGTATGTCGACCCAGTAACATTGTATTTATAAAATGTTGTAGTCCTAAAAGAAAACAATACCTACATTTTATGTCTTGATACCTACAGCTCGCATTTCAACATGGAAATAGGGTAATTTTTAACTTTCATCTCACGAGACCTACCACTCTCCGCCTCGAATATTCCAGAAATTTCGTGCATATTCTTTAATGACATGCTGTAATAAGTTTATTCTGTGCTGAAATATAACTATGATGCATATGTTTTGTTACACAGGTTGCTATTCTTTCTAGAATCATCCTATTTCCTACTCATGATAAATGAAAAAGTTTTTTTGTGTGGATGTGTGCAGGGTGCTAGTTAAAAATGAAATATTTATACCAAATCAATGATTATCCACACATGGTGGTCTGAATGGCTACCAAAAGCAAAGCAAAGTAACCACCCATAACTGCTGGGCTCGGTTTCTCCTCTCACAATGTGAGCGGTACAGGCCATAGTCTACCATGCTGACCAAGTGCGGATTGGTAGACTTCAAACACCTTTGAAAACATTATGGAGAACTCTCCGGTGTGCAGGTTTCCTCACGATGTTTTCCTTCACCGAAGCAAGTGATAATTAAATTTTAATACAAACATAATATTTGAAAATTAGGTGCGTGCCAGGATTTGAACTCGGGCCCCTGCGTTCGGGAGACTAACGTTCTAACCGCCAGGCTATCACTGCTTAATCATTCAGATGAGACTGTATAGTCTGATATCTCTCTCCGATGCACAGGTCGCGTAAGCTCCTATATCGACTGGCTACCAAACCCATTATAAATTTGACCGGGAAATGTTTTTACATGTTTCAGTCGCAATGCCGGAGAGCACTAATAATGCGGGTCCTCTACAAGCTACAACCCTTTTGGACAGGCACGCATCAGTGATCACTTTTGTGTTATGGCGATATGGCACTACTCGTCACACTGTGACGTCATACCGATTTTAATCCCTCCATCAAAGTTTTCTGCATTGCTAGCATAATTATTTACAACGTTTAGACTTGAACAGTCGAAGTTCAGCCATTCCCTAGGAATCCCGAGACATCTCGTCTCCTCTAGGAGAAGAGATAACTTTGCTAAAGTGTTACTGATGGGTAACGGTAGCTTGGTCATTACAGGAAACCGACTAAGAGCGTGTCAGGCCACGCGCAATGTAGGGTTCCGAAGTAGTAAGTTTATCGACTATTACTCATTAACTACTTATGCTAACATAGCCGTGATAGTTTTCCTTGTAAATTCCTTATATAACCTATTTTTGAAACTTTTTTGAAAATTGGATTTGGACAAGTAAAAAAAAATCTCAAAAATTGTTTATATGTATTATGATGAATTTATAAGGAAAACTATCACGGCTATATTAGCGTAAGTATTTAATGAGTAATAGTCGATAAACTTACTACTTCAGAACCCTACATTGTGCGTGGCCTGACATGCTCTTGCCCGGTTTTATACATACAATATTATTAGCGAACAAAAGTACAAAAGTACCTCGTCTGCATAAATCCTTCAAATCATTCAATCCTCACAGGAGTAAACTTTAGCTATCTCACTTTTGTAATCAAATGAAATTAAATGAAAATCTTTATTCATATAATATTATATATCACTCATACTCATTTTTGGAAGGGTGCTTTGTCATGAAAGAGAAGAAAAGCCGTAAAGAAACTCCTCGGCACATCTTTTAAAATAATGAAAAGTTACATAACATATTTTAACCTACGCGGAACTGGATGCGGCACTAATTTCCAGGCGTCTTTGTCAATATTTATACTTTAGTATCTTTTGCCTACTAGCTGAGATTTCACATATCTGTAAACATTTGGATAGGCAAATCACGTATTGACTTAGGTAATTTATTGAAAAAACGTACACCGAACCTCACATAACAACGTTGTACCTTGTACCGTACTTAGGCTAAAAGATGACGTCACCAAATTATATCTGTTTTTAGTTATGTAGTAAGCGTACCACTGTTGTGTACACGATTGAAGTAATTTCATTTAGGTACTTTGATTAAAATATTCTTTCCCAAATTGCAAAACATGAAATATGTATGTGTCGAAAATTGTTACCTTCCCCAAATGTACGTACGTCGCTCTGACATTATGAATTTGTAAATGTCGGTGTATAATTGATGACATTAATTATTCGGGAGCAAAAAGGTCCAATTACGATTCGTATCGTGTACTGGGTGGTTCGGATTGTGAAATAAGAATCTTTGAATACAAAATCTTTTTAGGGTTTTTATGAATCTGCTCTCGACACTGTAACCGGTTGAGTTTATGAAGGCAAGAGCAAACTACAATATTTAAAACATGCAGTGTCGTCGGAATTAAACTAAGTTTTACAAAGCACAACTTATAACAAGAAATCGTCCGTTACAGGGTACACTACGAATTATATGCTTTTCTTATCATTAGTATCTTAACTTTTTAACCGACTTCAAAAAAAGGAGGAGGTTCTCAATTCGACTGTATTTTGTATGTTTGTTACCTCGGAACTTTGCACTGGGTGGACCGATTTTGATGATTCTTTTTTTCATCAAAAGCTGGTGCTTGTCGTGTGGTCTCACATAAAGAGCAAAATCTGACAATGGCATCCATGTCAAAAGCATATAACTCTTAAATTTGCATTAAGTATGTGTGCGATAAATGGACGAACAACTCAATATCAGGCCAACCGATTTCGATGATTCTTTTTTATTGAATGTACTTCATTTGAAGTCGGTTATTTTTTTGTTAAAATTTTAGATTATTTTCTACATGTATTATAAGAGTGAATAATTTCATTACATCCTTGGTATTAGCAAACATTTAAAAAATCGGCTAAAAGGGTTTCCACGTACAATATTTGTGCTGCCACGAATGAATCATTTCAATTGAGGTTTACGTGTTCAAACGTAATGCCACAGGACAGTGAGTAATCCGCATTTAATGGAGGCGTCAAGTTCAATATCCTTATTAAAAAGTATTCTATTTTTATACACAGTAAAATAAGGAAATAAAAATTATATGAAATCTTTTGTACCAGGGCACTACTCATCTATACTAATAATAAAGAGGAAAGATTTGATTGTTTGCATTGAATAGGCTCCGAAACTACTGAACCGATTTGAAAAATTCTTACACTGTTGGAAAGCTACACTATCCCCGAGTAACATAGGCTATATTAGATTTTCAAAAAATTAGGCATCCTTAATAAAACTCCAATAATGTAACCCAAGGTGTAAAAAATAATGAACACCGAAGCAAAGCGAGGGCGGTTACTCGTTCCTAATAAGAAACTTCTACCAATTAGCTTCCTGTTCAGTCAATAGGTTCATTTGAATCTCCTCGTCACTCATGATGCCCTGGTACAATTTCCTTGCAATTTATCTGTTTAAATAATTAATAGACAATTAATATTGATGTTATGAATGTGGCTTCCGTTACTTCCGTTATTGCACATTTCCGCCATGAGAAAATTCCCATAATATAAAATTTCACACTCGTTTCACTTCTGCCGCATGCCGCGTAAAGGAACTTCGTTACAAAAATATTTTTTGGCTCCACCCGGTCTTTATCAAGGGAAGCTGACTTAACCACAAAGACCTCATCAGGACATAACCTCATATTCCAAGTTAAGACATTATGAACTTTTGCCGATTTGCCCAACTTTATTTGATTGCCACATACTTATTGAAAGAGACTATCTTTGTGTACAGGTGACCTTTTCAAAATACATCAGAAACCTTTGCCCTTTTCACAATGAATCGTGATTGGCATTTTCGATCGAATAAATGCTTTTCCGTTGCGATTATTTATAGTGTAACTAGTGTATCTTCTATAGCCAGACGGTTTGTATGGATGGTAATGAAATAAAAATGTTTATACAGGATTGGTATAAGGAGTCGATGGGAGAGTGCTTGGTGTGAAAGGGCATTGAACCTAGTTGGCATACCTACAAGTACCGCCATTTTGAAAAAACTTCATATCAGTCATAGACTTGAAAAAAGAACAGACGGATTGGCAGCAACAAATTCAGTGAAGCACCCATAGTAATACCAACTCCTCTATTCGTACAAGTATCACACGCACACAATGACACCATGCTGTTAATAATTATTAATCGGTTTGTCGATTATAATCGGCCGCCCGCGCCATTACCGCGTCGGACTGGTCGGACCGCACTAAAAATTACGCACACATGGTAAGCTGGCGGCGTCACTATCGATAAGACAAGGTGACATCGGGTTCATTTTTCAAGTCTGTGATTTCAGTGATGTAATTCAGAGATGATTCTGAGATATTTGAGTTTATAAATATAATAATTATTTTTATTTTTAATCTCAAATATCTCAAAAATATATCACTTACATTTTATCACTGAATACAATACTTTTGTATTGTTATCACTTACTCCATCGATTGACATAACTTTCATGGCTGGCCGCTGAAACGAGGTTTTTTTCAAAATGGTGGACTTGTAGTTATGCCAGGTTCCATACTCCGTATACTTGATCGTGCACGGCCAGTGATATAAGATAAATATACTCTCTGTAATACTAGTAAGTGAACTAGCTACTAACTTAGTGGGTTGCACATCACTAGGTTAAAATAAGGTTACATGTCAGTTAAAGTTAAAAACCGTTAATAGATAAGAAACTGTAAAATTTTGACTAAAGTTTATGAGAAACCTAACCTAATCGTGACTTATGCAACCCACTTTCGTATGTCTCGACGATTATATTGAACTTTAACCGACATATAACTTTAACCCACCGTAAAGGAAAAACAAGTTTAGTAGTATCCATTTGCGAAATGTCCTCTTAAAAGTTATCCTTTAGAAGTTCCTAGCTTTGACCCAGTAATTTCCCACCACCAATGGACCCTAGTGAGATCCCTTAATGGATATATTCCTGGTTCATGAAACTTATTCCTACTTTGAGAATTACTGGTTTTTTTATAAGTATGATTTTCTATTCATCAGTACTTTATTATGGTAGTCTTACACATAAAACAAGGATAGCACCTCTTATTTTCAAATATTATGTGCGTTTTATAAGTTAGCTATCACTTGCTTCGGTGAAGAAAAACATCGTGAAGAAACCTGCACACCGGAGAGTTCTCCATAAAGTTCTCAAAGGTGTGTGAAGTCTACCAATCCGCACTTGGCCAGCGTGGTAGACAATGGCCTGTACCCCTCACATTATGCAAGGAGACCCCGTGCCCAGCAGTGGGACAATTATGGGTTGTTGCTTTGCTTTGCTTTATATTTAAACAGAAATACTACTACTTCTTACCAAGAGGTTTTCTGCATATATTTCTCGACAATATGCAAGACATAAAATAAACCAAGATACAAAGAAAAATTTACGAACTGCGGACTAAGTCATAAATTTTTAAAAGATTTTCCCCTGATATAAAACAAGGAATGCTACATTAATCTTTTACGTTACGATACAAGATAAACCATGGAAAGAAGACAAGACAGCAAATTAATCTGGTTTCTACAGCGCTGCAAGACTGCAATAAGTAAAACAAAGTGGCCAATTACTTTGCTTTTAGCCGCGCTCTAACTTAATAGTCAGTCCTTCGCTAAGACCTTGTTTGTAAATTCTTTGTGTTGTCGCCTTGGCTTAACGTTTCTTTTTAGGGCTTTTCTATTGATATCAAGGCGGTATATATGGGTTTGTTGCTTTTTTATTGCAATAGCCAGCAATATCTACCGCAATCATAAATTCTTCCTACCACAATCGTCTTCAATGTGCTAGCTGCCAAAACAAAAGCATTATTCATTCTTTTAAGGTGTATTTATTAAGCAAGAGTGATGGATATGAATGTGGATTAACGAAAGGGATGGAAGGCCAAAGAAAATATGGATAGATCATGTGAAAGATGATTATGAAAGGTAAGGGAGTTAATGTGAAGATGACGGCTGATAGAGAAATATGGAAGAGGAAAACATATTGCACCAACCATAATGATAATGACGATGGTATATTTGCTTTTTGTATACTTTATCCTATTTTTATGTGCTGTGGTAAAGAGCCTGATATCGTTTGGAACGTCGATTTTCTTCACTATAATGCAAGGAGTACAGGCGATTGTCGACTACCTCTGCTTAATGCGGATTGACAGACTTCATACTTCACCTTTGAAAACTATGGAGAACTTTTAGGTACGCAGGTTTCTTCACGATATTTTCCTTCAGCGAGCAAGTGGTAATCAATTTTCTAATACGCACACAACTTTGTAAATATGTGCCGGATTTGAACTTTAACTTCCCTCTTCGGGAGACCAACGTTTAATCACACTTACTGCTTTCTAATATAATAGCCAGTGAGATATTTTCTTCTAACTGGAATGTAAAAATGTGAGTTTTCATAGTATAAAACTCTTCACTGTAAATGATCCGAAAGGCACTTGGCCTTTTTTTGAAACAAATGCCCGTTAAAAAACGTTACCCTTTCAACTCAAAGGATTTCCAGCGTCACTTATTAACCACACAACAGCATTGTTATGGATAATCTTATATATACAATTCTCATGTCACAATGTTACTTACATAAAAAATCATGTAAATCGGTTGTAAAAGAATCATGGAAATCGGTTGGCGTGATAATGAGTTATTCGTCCATTTGTCGCGTACATACTTAATGCAAATTTAAGAATTATAATTATGGTTTACTCATGTATGCCATCGTCATATTTCGCTAAGATTTAAGTGGGATCACATGACAAGCACCAGCTTTCGATTAAAAAAAGAATCATGGAAATCAGTTGGCGTGATATAGAGTTATTCGTCCATTTGTCGCGCACATAATAATACTTAATGTAAATTTAAGACTTATGGTTTTCTCATAGATACCACTGTCAAATTGCGTTAAAATTTAAGTGAGACCACATTACAAGTACCCGCTTTCTATTAAAAAAATAATCATCGAAATCGGTTCATCCAGTCGAAAGTTCTGAGGTAACAAACATTAAAAAAAATACAGTGGAATTGAGAACATTTTTTTAAGTCGGTTAAAAATACTCTTTGATACTGTAACCATTACTCAGTGCTAGGTGCTGTTGAAAGATTGTCGATTACTAACGGCAGTACGACTGTAAGTGCTTCTCCTTTACTTTTAATTAAAAAATAATACACAAAACAAGATCGTAGCACAAAGCGAACATCCAAGAGTTGTAAGACGGACTGCCAATTGAGTTAGTTTGCTGAAAGAGAAATAATAATTGGCTATCTCAGGCTTTTCTTCGCTTTTCTGTTTAAATTTTTAATGAAGAAATTTTATGAAAAAAAATACTAGCTTCTACCCGCGACTTCGCCTCCGTGGACTTTTTATTTTTTATTAATAAAAAAATTATACAAAGATTATAGGTATGCTAGTAGCATATTAAGAAAAGTCCTCCAATGGTGCCTACGTCTCGGAAAATGGAGTATAGGACGCCCCCGATCAGATGGACCGACGACCTGAAGAAGACAGCGGGCATCCGCTTGATTTAGAAGACTCAGGACCGTGCAGAGTGGCGTAAGTTAGGGGAGGCCTATATCCAGCAGTGGACCTCCAAGGGCTGATGGATGGATGGATGAAGTAGCACATTATATAAACTATCTCGTGACACGGTATCACGTAACATTATGACACCCTAGCATGCCAGCATGGGATTATCACTCCAAAAATTTTGTCCTAGAATTGTATGCCCTATCACCCGAGATAGAAAATAAAATTAAAACGTAAAAGTATTTATTTTATTGTAAATCTTAACCAGATTCCTCGTTAACAACGCAATTGTCTGCTCGTAACTTTTTGCTTTCTTGCCATTACTCTCCATTAGTTTGTTCGCTCTTCCATTTAACGACTTACTATCTCAATTGATAACGACTTTAATTGCAATGTTCTCTGTTTTCGAGTTACTATTTAATTTTGTTCCTGTCGATACATTCTTTAAAATGTAGTTGTTAATTAACGCGCATAAAAGGTAAATTCTTTTAAACTTTCCAAGAACTCTCGTTGTTAAGTTTTTTGTAGTGCGTTATTTAATTATGACAGTTATTTAAAGTTAGATTAGTTTGGACATTTACAGAATAAGTCGTTTTTAAAACAAGGAATTTTGCGAAGAAGTCTTTTTAAGACTAAAGTTCATTTTTCGATTGATTTTATTGCATACAATCATTTATAGCTTCATAGCTAATAAATGCGTGTTAATCTATACTAACATTATAAAGAGTAAAAAGTGAGTTGAGAAAGAGATTTGATTGTTTGTTTGAATTGAATAGGCTCCGAAACTACCAAACCGATTTGAAAAATTCTTTCACTGTTGGGAAGCTAAACTATCCCCGGGTGACATAGGCTATATTACATTTTATTTTACTATTTTTCCCTATTTCCTAGTAATAAATAAAAAAACTAGCTTTACTAACAAATTAACTTTTTCTTAAAAACTATGTATGTTTAATTGAATTTAATATAATATACAAAGACACATTTATTTAATAATAACATCCATTTTATAATATTAAGTTATAAAAAAATAACGCTACGCCATGCAACCTTTTTCATATTATTGAAATATAACTCATGAAAGCCTTCTGAAAAAACGAGTTCCTATAACATTCGAGCGCATTCATCCATTTTATTAAAATGCTATAAAACTTTTGATATGTAGGTCAAAACGAATCGAAGCATTAATTTGAGGAAAAGTTCTCTGAAATAAAAAATATAGGCCCTCAATATTTTTCACGACTAATGACATACGATTCTGAATAATTCACCAAAATAATGGTACACGTATCGCCGTGGAACACCATTTTTTACCACTGTTTTATGCAGCGAGGTGCTAGCGGTATTTAAAAAAACTCAGTTATTCCATTTCAGTTCACAAAGGCACAGAGGTAAAGAACTTCCGGCAATATTGGTCTTATTCCTGATTGGTTCAGAAAATTGTATATTTTAAATGCTTTTACTGGCATGGTTTTATTAATTTTACTTCTAGCTAAGTTATAATAAAAAGTAAGAGTGACATCTATAAAGTGTACTTAGAAATGGACTTTGCTCAGACAACAGTCAAAATATTAGTCAGTCATCTATACATACTAACAAAGTCTTGTTAGTAGGGCAAAATTAAAAAGGCATGTAAAACTTCTGACATTAAGTTTGATTTGGGACCATTATTTTGGTTCGGATAATTTTATTTTAAGTCTTAACAAAGCCCGAGCACGTTTTATATACGTAGATATCACCATAAGAATCTAACTTTCGCCCACTTCTAGTAGTGTATCTTGTATGTTTTCAGGTTTGGTCACAATACAATAATTATCGTACCGAGCTCAAAGATTGCGGAGGGAACACTGGAATGTCTTTTTATACCTACCAACAAAAATGCCTGAATTCCAAATAACATTAGATTGGATAAGCAAAATCATTAATCAATAATGAATGCACCCCACCATTCTAAACTTGTGGGAACTGCAAACAAAAAATTTATATAAAAAAATCAATGTATTAACTCTTTTACTACTACTACCTAGTGTTTATTATTATCAGTTAGTTTTGCGGCCATAAATATACGGAAGTTAGATTCATGTCACAATCTATAAGGTGGCATATTTGTGCGTTAACAGATGTTTTGTGAGCAAATAGAAGTTCGAAACCCATGACTCGTCCAACCTATATATTGTGAGGTCTCATCTTTTATTCATATACAACGCCAGATGCGAAAGAATTTTATGGTTTTGCTGGTATCACATCAGAGCTCTCATGATGGTATATTATGTTTAAATACTACATGAAAGCACTTGGGGAGCGCGTTAAGAGTAGTTTATATCTCATTACACGGGTCTGTTACCCGTGCTGGCTTCTGGCTTCACCCACCGGTGAATACAGGTAAAACGTTGTTGTGTTTAGATAAATGTGTTTGGATACAAAAACATTCCTATTGCTTGAATCAGACGCCAAAAGACTCGTCGTATTCCGGCTGTCTTGGTAACGCATCGGCGAATGTCCATCGGCGACCACTCAAGTTAATCGTCTACTTGTCAGCTCGTGAAGAAATACCATATTTTTCGTTTTTACCTGTGAAAAGCATGTAGTGAGGAGATACTTAATAAATAAGAATTCGATCAAAACATTTTACTGACCTTAATTAATGGTCCCTGAAGCCTCCATGGGTTTCATTCATCACCCGATCTAGTCAGTTCGACTGTCATTTTGATATAATCATCCTTCAAAAGATAATTATGATATCCCAAAAAAATACTCATCAAACAAACAAATTTATTTTATTTAAGAGCCTAAAAAGATTACCTTTCGTAATTCCTCAAAAAACTTAGTAAGATTTGTCGAGATGTTTATATCTTATAAAGTTTATATCTCTTTAGATAGACGAGAGAATAATAATAATAATAATAATAAATATCGTTTTATTTCCCCTTACAAAATATTGTTTACAAATGCATACATCTTATAAAATTATATGTTTAATATAAAATATTGTAAGAGGCTGGAGTCCGTACTAGGATAGCCTGTATTACAGATCTCCAGGCCCTCACCCCAGAGCAATGGAACTATAAAATAATTTTACTTGTCAGAATAACATAACAAAGAGGCAACTAATGTTTAATTTAGATTAAATTAAAATTTAATTACATATAATATTTACCTGCAATGTTTGTGTGTGTGTGTGTGTGTGTGTGTGTGTGTGTGTGTGTGTGTGTGTGTGTGTGCGTGTGTGTGTGTGAGTGTGTGTGTGTGAGTGTGTGTGTGTGTATGTGTTATGTGTGAGTGTATGTATGTAAGAGTACGCACGCATATGTAAATGTATGTCCAAGTTCATTATTTTACGATATAACTGCCAATAGTTTTTCTGTAGTGTCATAGCTAAGAGATTGAAGCCATTGTTGGGTTTTACCATTACATTGAAATTTCGGGAGTGGATATATGTCTAATTCTTTATTTATCTTGTTATATAAGTGCGATCCCATGAAACAGTAAAATGTTTGTGAAAAGTTAGTATTGAGTGATTGGGGCCGACAAACTGCATGTTTTCGTCTTTTAGTGAGAATCCTGTTATCAAATTGCATTTCAGTGTGTTTCTTTAAAATAGTAAACAGTATAAAAAGTTGCCGGACCGTCAGAACATTACATTGACCATATAGCTTCTGTGTAGGGAAGGAGAAAGGAAGGAATGATGCTACTTTAAGCACAGATCGCTGAGCACGCTCAAGTTTTAGCATTAGTGTCTTGGCCGCTCCACCCCAAGAGGTTATACAATATGTAAGGAGCGGTTGGCACAACGCGAGGTACACCATATTAATAACTTTTTTATCACTTACATGACGTAGATTTTTAAAAATATAAATAAGTTTACGTACTCTGGAAGAAAGGGCATCGATGTGTTGTTTAAAACTGAGTGTACTATCTATAATTACCCCTAAATATTTAATGGAATCAGTTCTGGTAAGAGACGGACATAAACATGATTGATTGTAATTATTTGGACAGGAATGGAATTTAATGTTATGAGATTCAGAACTTGGTAATGAATTTGATTTAATTGAAAAGGTGATATATTTAGTTTTTTCTATATTGATTGCCATATAGAATGAAAATTGCCTTTGAATTTTTTATATGTATCAAACTTAAAACCGATTATAATTATTTACGTAAAACGTAAAATCTAAAGATCTATTTTTGCTCATATTATTTGCTGTAATTTCCATTCCAGTCATAATTATTACTATTCGTCTTGAGAAAGCTAATTAAAAGGCTTCTATAAGTAAGGTAAAGTATTCGAAAGAACCATTGTGTCGTTCGTTTAGACCGTAAAACAAGTTGCTTCGAATAAAACTTGGAATCTATACTAATATTATAAATGCGAAAGTAACTCTGTCTGCTACTCAATAACGCCTAAAACACTGAACCGATTTTGATGAAATTTGGTACAGATATAGAATTGAGCTCGGGAATGAACATAGGATACTTTTTATCCCGGAAAATAGACGTTTTCCTGAGGGATAACTATTCCACGCCAAAACCACTGAACTGATTTTGATGAAATTTGATACAGATATAGAATTGAGCTTGCGAAAGGACATAGGATACTTTTTATCCCGGAAAATAGACCTGTTCCTGAGGGATAACTCTTTCAAGCCACTAAACCGATTTTGATGAAATTTGGTACGGATATAGAATTGAGCTCGGGAAAGGACATAGGATACTTTTTATCCCGGAAAATAGACCTGTTCCTGAGGGATAACTCTTTCAAGCCACTAAACCGATTTTGATGAAATTTGGTACAGATATAGAATTGAGCTCGGGAAAGGACATAGGATACTTTTTATCCCAGAAAATAGACCTGTTCCTGAGGGATAACTCTTTCAAGCCACTAAACCAATTTTGATGAAATTTGGTACAGATATAGAATTGAGCTCGGGAATGGACATAGGATACTTTTTATCCCGGAAAATAGACCTGTTCCTGAGGGATAACTCTTTCAAGCCACTATACCGATTTTGATGAAATTTGGTACAGATATAGAATTGAGCTCGGGAATGGACATAGGATACTTTTTATCCCGGAAAATAGACCTGTTCCTGAGGTATAACTCTTTCAAGCCACTAAACCGATTTTGATGAAATTTGGTACAGATATAGAATTGAGCTCGAGAAAGGACATAGGATACATTTTATCCCGGAAAATAGACCTGTTCCTGAGGGATAACTCTTTCAAGCCACTAAACCGATTTTGATGAAATTTGGTACAGATATAGAATTGAGCTCGGGAAAGGACATAGGATACTTTTTATCCCAGAAAATAGACCTGTTCCTGAGGGATAACTCTTTCAAGCCACTAAATCAATTTTGATGAAATTTGGTACAGATATAGAATTGAGCTCGGGAATGGACATAGGATACTTTTTATCCCGGAAAATAGACCTGTTCCTGAGGGATAACTCTTTCAAGCCACTAAACCGATTTTGATGAAGTTTGGTACAGATATAGAATTGAGCTCGAGAAAGGACATAGGATACTTTTTATCCCGGAAAATAGACCTGTTCCTGAGGGATAACTCTTTTAAGCCACTAAACCGATTTTGATACAATTTAGTACAGATATAGAATTGAGCTCGGGAAAGGACAAAGGATACTTTTTATCCCGGAAAATAGACCTGTTCCTGAGGGATAACTCTTTCAAGCCACTAAATCGATTTTGTTGAAATTTGGTACAGATATAGAATTGAGCTCGGGAAAGGACATAGGATATTTTTTATCCCGGAAAATAGACCTGTTCCTGAGGGATAACTCTTTCAAGCCACTAAATCGATTTCGATGAAATTTAGTACAGATATAGAATTGAGCTCGGGAAAGGACGTAGGATACTTTTTATCCCGGAAAACAGACCTGTTCCTGAGGGATAAGGTCAAATTTTGTTATATGTAGTTGATAGATTCGTTATATTTTATGAAGCGATTTTTATGACCCTTTTTAGGGTTCCGAAGTCAAAACAGAATTCTCATAGTTTCATCATGCCCGTCCGTCCGTAGCATAGCGCAGAGGCCCTTAGTGCTAGAAAGCTGTAATTTAGCAAGGATATACATGTTTATTTAAACTTCTGGTAGAATAACATTTTTAAAAATATATTTTTAGTTTTTATTGCGAAATATTCGTAAGTGTTAGACACGTAAAAAAATTCATGGCAATAGCATCAAAAGGAAAACTATCATGGCTATATTATTATTAGCATACGTAGTTATTGAGTTCTATAAACTTAGAACTTCGAAACCCTATATTACCAGTGACCTGACACGCTATTAGCCGGTTTTTTAACCAACTTCAAAAAAGTAGCAGGTTCTCGGTTCGACTGAAAACAAAAATTAACTTTAACATAATTTGAAAAATCAATCTTTAAAGGGTTAATTCAGGGAATGTTTATACGAAACTCCGTCATTTTTAGGGTTCTGAAGTAAAATTGGAACCCTAATAGCTTCGTCATGTCTGTCCGTCAGTCTGTCCGTCTGTCCAAAGCAAAGCGCCGAGAACCTTAGTGCTAGAAAGCTATAATTTGGCATGGATATACATATTTATTAAAACTCCAAAATCGTAGAATAAACTACTGAAAAAACTTTTTTTTTCGTGGTACCTCCACTACAGGTAACGTGAGCATTATTTTTTTATTCATCCCTATAGTGTGGGGTATCGTTGAAAAGTTTTTTCAAAAATATTATTCTTTTGAGACCATTTTTGGATGTAGAGTTCCTTTTGCGAAATAATTGGCTTGAAAGTGCTAATTTTGGGTAAGTACCCAAGTAAAGTCAAGTGTCCCCGCTAACGGCTAAACGGTTGGAATTGGACAAGTGAAAACATTCTCAAAAATAGGTTATACGATGGATTTATAAGGAAAACTATCAAGGTTATGTTAACATACGTATCGTAGTTAATGAGTAATAGTCAATAAACTTACTACTTTGGAACCCAATATTGCACGTGGCCTGACACGCATTTGCCCGGTTTTGTATGGTAAAACTGTGAAAGTTGGTAGTTAGTATGTAATCTTACATAAAACAAAAATAACTGTAACATGATTGTTTGGTAATACATTCCCTAAGGGCTAAAACTAGAGGTTGTAAGCTTAGAGTATGTTTGGAGTAAGAAGTTGTAAAACGAACAGATGAGTCACCTCATGGTAAGTGGTCACTATCGCCAATGTACATTAGCAACGCTAAAGGAATCACTGATTTGCTGCTGCCCAAAAAAAAAAGAAAGATATTTTTTTTGTGTATTCTGTAAAATTATATTGTAAATTTAAAATTCAAAAACTCTCAGGTCCTGACTTAAACCTCTAAATTCTAAAAAGTTCAATTATTTTGGGACCTTTTCTATGGGTGGGTCATTAATGGCTCACTACTGAACACTCACTCTTGAGGACGCCTAGAGCATACTCCACCACTTTGCTCCAGTGTGGATTGATGGAGGGATTAGAAATCAACCCAAGTGTCGGAAGTCATTACGCCGGGCGAGGGACCTTCTATATATAATAACGACTGTTACCTTACGACAACAACCGGACCGACAGCCTTACGTGCCCTCCGAAGCTCGGAGAGCTCAAGGATTTTTTGCCACTAGCGATCACCTATCCAACTACCGACCGCACTCGCTATTGTTTAACTTCATCGATTACTATTAGAACCGACACAAGCCGCTGCGCCCGGGCTATGAATTCTTCTCCCGATGGGTAATTAATGGGTTCTAAGAACATGTCACTTTTGCTGTAATTTTGGTGAAGAGTTTAGTATCTTGCTGACTACCAATCACGCTACAATATCAGATCGTTGTTATCATTTCATTATCAACACTAAAGATTTGTTTAATATTTTACTCATTTACATAATACGATATATGTACTAAGTATAGGTGTTTTTAGCTTCAACCCATAATGGACTATTACATGGCACGGGTCTCCTCTCTTCATAGTATGGACAAGTTTGCTGTCAATTTATGAAAAACATGTTTTTATAATGAAGGGATCTTTATTTTCGGCGTACGAAGTCGCGGGTAACAGCTAGTTATTAATATTATTATGGTAATATAAAATCTAAAATCACAAAGGGCAAAAAGAAACAAACATTTTACATGATTATAATGATAAATATTACATTCGAGACACGAGCAAAAAGAAACAAACATTTAACATGATTGTAATAATAAA
>CAWVQL010000104.1:0-54339 GCA_963932265.1 Thymelicus lineola | reverse complement strand
ATTAAAATTTAGGAAGGGATTACGAAAAAATGAGAAAAAAATTAAAAAACAAGATGGCCGCCGAGTTATTTCAGTTTGAATTTTTTCCATTTTAGAGGTGACTTTGCGGGGTCGCATCGGGGTGGTTTTTCAACTTTTTGTTGATATTTTTTTTGTGTTGCCTTGAAAGTATCCTCGATTTTGATATTTTGGGGGATATTTATTTTTTTGACAAGATGGCGGCCGCGGTGGCGGCCATTTTGAAAAATGTACGAAAAATGACATTTTTTGGGTGCATTTTTCTTCTGGTTGGCAACATTTGAGCGGGTCCCTTTGTGGCGGTTGTGTAACTTGACCCAAAGTGTTGCCAGGTTTTATTTTTTTTATCTTCGTTCACACATTTTTTTGGACTTTCTATTCAAAAACATGAAAAGTAGAAGGAACAATATTTTTGATACAAATGTCACACAGGAAACCGTGTCGCGGTCGTCGCTATGACATTTGACCATTTTCATCGATGTCGACTGGCAACACTGACTGCTGGAATTTTTTTTTCGTTTTACGAAAACCCGAATTGATCTCCCAGAAGGAGTGGTGGGGGGTGAGTACTGTGTATGCGAGAATTTTTGGTTCACCCCCGGATCTATGGGAAAAATCCGATTTTTCGAAAATCCAAGATGGCGGCCGAGGTGAAATGATCAACTTTTTTTTTTATTATGCAGCTACCCAAGATTGGTGTTGTTTTCGGCTAATGTTGGGAAAAGTGTTACGAAAAATTTGAAAAAATTTGAAAAAAACAAGATGGCCGCCGAGATATTTTGATTTAAAATTTTTCAATTTTCGAGGTGACTTTGCGGGGTCGGATTGCGTTGGGTTTTAAACTTTTTGCGATTTTTTTGCTTTGTTGCCTTGCATCTATCCCCAATTTTGACGTTTGGTGTATATTTTTTTTTTCGCCAAGATGGCGGACCCCGCGGCGGCCATTTTATAAAATGTACGAAAAATTGCATTTTTCGAAGGAAAATTTTTTTAGGTTGGCAACATTGAGGGGGTCACTTTGTATGGGGCGGTTGTGGGTCTTGGTCTGAAGTATTGCCAGGTTACGTTGATTTTTTTTTCTTTCATACATTTTTCTGAACTTTCTATTCAAAAATATAAAAAGTAGAAGGAGAAACATTTTTTATCAAGAAAATTCACCAAACAATTTTTAGTGGTCGTCATAATGACATTTGACCATTTTCATCTAAATTAACTGGCAACACTGGGAACTAGAATTTTTTTTCCCGTTTTTTCACATTTCGAGTAGCCCAGCCGAAAGTATTGGTGGAGGGTTAAAATGATGTATGGGAAAGTTGATTGACTATTTATGGTTACTATGGGAAAAATCCGACCGTTCGAAAATTCAAGATGGCGGCCGCTCGGCGATTGTCAACTTTTTTGTTATGTGAGTACCTACCCAATATTGGTATCATTTTCGAATAATTTTGGGACGACTAATACGATGAAATTAGAAAAAATTGAAAAAACAAGATGGCCGCCGAGATAATTTTCTTTAAAGTTTTGAAATTTTAGAGGTGACTTTGTGGGGTCGCATCGGGGTGGTTTTTGAACTTTTTTATAATATTCTTTTTGTTTTCCCTTGAAAGTGTCCTCAATTTTGATATTTTGGGGATAATTTTTTTTTCAACAAAATGGCGGACCCCGTGGCGGCCATTTTGTAAAATGTACGAAAAATTGCATTTTTTGAAGGAAAAAATTAGTAGGTTGGGAACATTTGAGGGGGACACTTTGTATGGGGCGGTTGTGTAACTTGACTTAAAGTGTTGCCATGTTTGGTTTTTCTTTTTTTCGTTCATACAATTTTTTGGACTTTCCATTCAAAAATATGAAAAGTAGAAGGAAAAATATTTTTGATAAAAAAATCAAGCAAAGAGATTTCTTGTGGTAGTCATAATGATATTTGACCATTTTCATCTTAATAAACTGGCAACACTGGAGTCCAGAATTTTTTTCACTTTTCGAGTAGTTGAGCCTAAACTATAGATCAGGAGTATAAGAAATGTATGGGAGATATTTCTTAATTAAATCATTCGTTTTGGAAAAACAATAAAATTTTAGTGTTGCCATACAAAAAATAATAATTTTCATACAAATTTATTTTTGGATTGAATATTTCGCTACTATAATGTATGGGGCATTTGTAGTTACTGATATTTTGTGAATTTTGGTGAAAAAAAATTCAGTGTTGCCATACAAAAAATAATAATTTTCATACAAATGTTTCTTTTTTCAAATATTTGAGGTGGTTGTCTTCATTTGATGGCCTTATAATGTATAGAGCGATTGTAGGTTCCAATATTACGTATATGATGGTGAAAAAATATTTTAGGGTTGCCATACAAAAAAATAAAAGATTTCATACAAAATGTACTTTTTTATGTAATATTTCAGGCTATTTCATCAATCTTATGTCCTTACAATATTTCAGGAAGCTGTTGGTACTTATAGATCGTACACATCGGAGGAAAAATGTTGCAGTGTTGCCATATAAAAATATTAATTTTCATACAAATGTATTTTGTGTCGAATATTTCAGATTGTTTGTCCATTGAATGTCAATACAATGTATGAGGCGTTTATTAGTATAAAGGGTTATTATTAGTTATTGTTATCAACTAACTGACCCGGCAAACTTTGCAAATTGATAGGCTATCAATTTCTCCTTCTCCCTCTCCATCGCTTTCCTTCCCCTCTACCTCCCCCTTGCCCTCCCTCTCCCGCTCCTTCTCCCGCTACCTCTCAGTCTCCCTCTCCCTCACCTCTTCCCTCACCCTCTCCCTTACCCTCTCCCTCTCCCTCACCCTCTCATATTCTGTTAATCATGCCAAAAAAATAGACAAACCAAAAGTAGTAGTTTGAAGCCAAACATTTCGCAAACATACCCCTGAATCGAAAAATAAATTTCAAAGACCAATATTTTTGAAAAAAAAACTATTTACTTATTTTGTCTTTTGCGAAAGAGAAAGGCACGCGCGCTGCTTTAGCAGCGCGCGCCCCACGCGAAAACCTAGTTATTATTATATATAATCCTAGACTTACCACGTAGTGAACTATATAATTGTTCTCCCAGAAGGAGGCGAGATGGGATTTTGTTGTCTATGGCAAATATTCTCCTTTCCCTCACCACACCTCGGGAAAAATCTGACATTTCCCATTTTCAAGATGGCGGCTGCGCGGCGATTGTCAACTTTTTTGTTTATGGCCTTTTGCCAAATGTTTTTCGGGTGTTTTATTAAAATTGTAAGGAGAATTACGAAAAAATGAGAAAAAAATGAAAAAACAAGATGGCCGCCGAGTTATTTCGGTTTGAATTTTTTCCATTTTAGAGGTGACTTTGCGGGGTCGCATCGGGGTGGTTTTTCAACTTTTTGTTGATATTTTTTTTGTGTTGTCTTAAAAGTATCCTCGATTTTTATATTTTGGGACTATTAATTTTTTCGACAAGATGGCGGACGCGGTGGCGGCCATTTTGAAAAATGTAAGAAAAATGACTTTTTTTGGGTGAATTTTTCTCCGGGTTGGCAACATTTGAGCGGGTACCTTTGTTCCGGGCGGTTGTGTAACTTGACCCAAAGTGTTGCCAGGTTTTATTTTTTTTATCTTCGTTCACACATTTTTTTGGACTTTCTATTCAAAAATATGAAAAGTAGAAGGAGCAATATTTTTAATCAAAAATTTACACATGCAATCGTGTCGTGGTTGTCATAATGACATTTGACCATTTTTGTCGATGTCGACTGGCAACACTGGTTGCTGGAATTTTTTTTTCGTTTTACGAAAAGTCGAATTGATCTCCCAGAAGGAGTGGTGGGGGGTGAGTCCTTTGTATGGGAGAATTTTTTGTTCACCCCCGGATCTATGGGAAAAATCCGACTTTTCGAAAATCCAAGATGGCGGCCGAGGTGAAATGACCAACTATTTTTTTTTATTATGCAGCTACCCGAGATTGGTGTCGTTTTCGGCTAATGTTGGGAAAAGTAATACGAAGAATTTGGAAAAATTTGAAAAAACAAGATGGCCGCCGAGATATTTTGATTTAAAATTTTTCAATTTTCGAGGTGACTTTGCGGGGTCGGATTGCATTGGGTTTTAAACTTTTTTGCGATTTTTTTTCTTTGTTGCCTTGCATCTATCCCCAATTTTGACGTTTGGGGTATATTTTTTTTTTCGACAAGATGGCGGACCCCGTGGCGGCCATTTTATAAAATGTACGAAAAATTGCATTTTTTGAAGGAAAAAATTTTTAGGTTAGCAACATTTGAGGGGGTCACTTTGTATGGGGCGGTTGTGGGTCTTGGTCTGAAGTATTGCCAGGTTATGTTGATTTTTTTTTCTTTCATACATTTTTGTGAACTTTCTATTCAAAAATATAAAAAGTAGAAGGAGAAACATTTTTAATCAAAAAATTTCACCAAAAAATTTTCAGTGGCCGTCGTAATGACATTTGACCATTTTCATTTAAATTAACTGGCAACACTAGGAGCTAGAATTTTTTTTCCCGTTTTTTCACATTTCGAGTAGCCCAGCCGAAAGTATTGGTGGGGGGTTATAATGATGTATGGGAAAGTTGCTTGACTATTTATGGTTACTATGGGAAAAATCCGACCGTTCCAAAATTCAAGATGGCGGCCGCTCGGCGACTGTCAACTTTTTTATTTATTGGAGCACCTACCCAATATAGGTATCATTTTCGAATAATTTTGGGACGACTAATACGATGAAATTAGAAAAAAATTAAAAAACAAGATGGCCGCCGAGATATTTTTCTTTAATGTTTTGAAATTTCAGAGGTGACTTTGTGGGCTCGCATCGGAGTAGTTTTTCAACTTTTTTATAATTTTATTTTTGTATTCCCTTGAAAAGGTCCTCAATTTTGATATTTTGGGGATAATTTTTTTTTCAACAAGATGGCGGACTCTGTGGCGGCCATTTTGTAAAATGTACGAAAAATTGCATTTTTTGAACGAAAAAATTAGTAGGTTGGCAACACTTGAGGGGGTTGCTTTGTATGGGGCGGTTGTGTAACTTGACCGAAAGTGTTGCCGTGTTTGGTTTTTCTTTTCTTCGTTCATACAATTTTTTGGACTTTCCATTCAAAAATATGAAAAGTAGAAGGAAAAATATTTTTAATCAAAATTTTTTACCAAAACATTTCAAGTGGTCGTCGTAATGACATTTGACCATTTTCATCTTAATAAACTGGCAACACTGGAGTCCAGAATTTTTTTCACTTTTCAAGTAATTGAGCCTAAACTATAGATCAGGAGTATAAAAAATGTATGGGAGATATTTGTTAATTAAATCATTTGTTTTGGAAAAACAATAAAATTTCAGTGTTGCCATACAAAAAATAATAATTTTCATACAAATTTATTTTCGGATTGAATATTTCGCTACTATAATGTATGGGGCATTTGTAGGTACTAATATTTTATGAATTTTGGTGAAAAAAAATTTCAGTGTTTCCATACAAAAAATAATAATTTTCATACAAATGTTTTCTTTTTTCAAATATTTGAGGCGGTTAGCTTCATTTGATGACCTTATAATGTATGAGGCGATTGTAGGTTTCAATAGTTTGTACATGATGGTAAAAAATATTTTAGGGTTGCCATAAAAAAAATTAAAGTTTTCATACAAATGTACTTTTTTATGTAATATTTCAGGCTATTTCATCAATCTTATGTCATTAAAACTTATCAGGAGGTTGTAGGTACTTATAGATCGTACACATCAGAGGAAAAATGTTGCAGTGTTGCCATATAAAAATATTAATTTTCATACAAATGTATTTTGTGTCGAATATTTCAGATTGTTTGTCCATTGAATGTCAATACAATGTATGAGGCGTTTATTAGTATTAAGGGTTATTATTAGTTATCAACTAGCTGACCCGGCAACCTTTGTACCGCCTATCAATTTCTCCTTCTCCCTCTCCATCGCTTTCCTTCCCCTCTACCACCCCCTTGCCCTCCCTCTCCCGCTACCTCTCCTCCTCCCTTTCCCTCCCCTCTCCCCCTTTCCCTCGCCCTTTCCCCCTCCCTCCCTCTCCCTCTCCTCCCTCTCCCTCTCCTTCTCCCTCTCCTTCTCCCTCTTCCTCCCCCTCTCCCTCGTTCTCCCCTCTCCCTCTGCCTCTCCATCTTTCCTCACACTCTCTACGTCTACCTCTCCCCTTCCCTCTCCCTCTCCCTCTCACCCTCACCCTCTCATATTCTGTTAATCATACCAAAAAAATAGACAAACCGAAAGTAGTAGTTTGAAGCCAAACATTTCGTAAACAGACCCCTGAATCGAAAAATAAATTTCCAAGACCGATGACAATTTTGAAAAAAAACTATTTATTTATTTTGTCTTTTGCGAAAGAGAAAGGCACGCGCGCTGCTTTAGCAGCGCGCGCCCCACGCGAAAACCTAGTTATATTATATAATCCTAGACTTACCACGTAGTGAACTATAGAATTGTTCTCCCAGAAGGAGCAGAGATGGGATTTTGTTGTCTATGGCGAATATTCTCCATCTCCTCCCGACACCTCGGGAAAAATCTGACATTTCCCATTTTCAAGATGGCGGCTGCGCGGCGATTGTCAACTTTTTTGTTTATGGCCTTTTGCCCAATGTTTTTGGAGGTTTTCGTAAAGTTTAGGAAGGGAATTACGAAAAAATGAGAAAAAAAATAAAAAACAAGATGGCCGCCGAGTTATTTTGGTTTGAATTTTTTCCATTTCAGAGGTGACTTTGCGGGGTCGCATCGGGGTGGTTTTTCAACTTTATGTTGATATTTTTTTTGTGTTGTCTTGAAAGTATCCTCGATTTTGATATTTTGGGGATATTTATTTTTTTGACAAGATGGCGGACGCGGTGGCGGCCATTTTGAAAAATGTACGAAAAATGACATTTTTTGGGTGCATTTTTCTTCTGGTTGGCAACATTTGAGCGGGTCCCTTTGTTCCGGGCGGTTGTGTAACTTGACCCAAAGTGTTGCCAGGTTTCATTTTTTTTTTCTTCGTTCATACATTTTTTTGGACTTTCTATTCAAAAATATGAAAAGTAGAAGGAGCAATATTTTTAATCAAAAATTCACACATGCAAACGTATCGTGGTTGTCATAATGACATTTGACCATTTTCGTCGATGTCGACTGGCAACACTTACTGCTGGAATTTTTTTTTTCGTTTTACGAAAACCCGAATTGATCTCCCAGAAGGAGTGGTGGGGGGTGAGTACTATGTATGGGAGAATTTTTGGTTCACCCCCGGATCTATGGGAAAAATCCGACATTTCGGAAATCCAAGATGGCGGCCGAGGTGAAATGACCAACTTTTTTTTTTATTATGCAGCTACCCGAGATTGGTGTCGTTTTCGGCTAATGTTGGGAAAAGTGTTACGAAGAATTTGGAAAAATTTGAAAAAACAAGATGGCCGCCGAGATATTTTGATTTAAAATTTTTCAATTTTCGAGGTGACTTTTCGGGGTCGGATTGCGTTGGGTTTCAAACTTTTTTGCGATGTTTTTGGTTTGTTGCCTTTCATCTATCCCCAATTTTGACGTTTGGGGTATATTTTTTTTTTCGCCAAGATGGCGGACCCCGTGGCGGCCATTTTATAAAATGTACGAAAAATTGCATTTTTTGAAGGAAAAAATTTTTAGGTTGGCAACATTTGAGGGGTTCACTTTGTATGGGGCGGTTGTGGATCTTGGTCTGAAGTGTCGTTCATACATTTTTGTGAACTTTCTATTCAAAAATATGAAAAGTAGAAGGAGAAACATTTTTAATCAAAAAATTTCACCAAAAAATTTTTAGTGGTCGTCGTAATGACATTTGACCATTTTCATCTAAATTAACTGGCAACACTGGGAGCTAGATTTTTTTTTCCCGTTTTTTCACATTTCGAGTAGCCCAGCCGAAAGTATTGGTGGGGGGTTATAATGATGTATGGAAAAGTTGCTTGACTATCTATGATTACTATGGGAAAAATCCGACCGTTCGAAAATTCAAGATGGCGGCCGCTCGGTGATAATCAACTTTTTTTTTTCTTTGAGCACCTACCCAATATTGGTGTCATTTTCGAATAATTTTGGGACGACTAATACGATGAAATTAGAAAAAAAATAAAAAACAAGATGGCCGCCGAGAAATTTTTCTTTAAAGTTTTGAAATTTTAGAGGTGACTTTGTGGGGTCGCATCGGGGTGGTTTTTCAACTTTTTTATAGTATTTATTTGTATTCCCTCGAAAGTATCCTCTATTTTGATATTTTGGGGATATTTTTTTTTTCGACAAGATGACGGACACCGTGGCGGCCATTTTGTAAAATGTACGAAAAATGGCATTTTTTGAAGGAAAAAATTAGTAGGTCGGCAATACTTGAGGGGGTTACTTTGTATGGGGCGGTTGTGTAACTTGACCGAAAGTGTTGCCATGTTTGGTTTTTCATTTGTTCGTTCATACAATTTTTTGGACTTTCCATTCAAAAATATGAAAAGTAGAAGGAAAAATATTTTTGATAAAAAAATCAAACAAGGAGATTTCTTGTGGTAGTCGTAATGACATTTGACCATTTTCATCTTAATAAACTGGCAACACTGCAGAACAGAATTTTTTTCACTTTTCGAGTAGTTGAGCCTAAACTATAGACCAGGAGTATAAAAAATGTATGGGAGATATTTCTTAATTAAATCATTCGTTTTGGGAAAACAATAAAATTTTAGTGTTGCCATACAAAAAATAATAATTTTCATACAAATTTATTTTTGGATTGAATATTTCGCTACTATAATGTATGGGGCATTTGTAGGTACTGACATTTTGTGAATTTTGGTGGAAAAAAATTTCAGTGTTGCCATACAAAAAATAATAATTTTCATACAAATGTTTTCTTTTTTAAAATATTTGAGGCGGTTGTCTTCATTTGATGGCATTATAGTGTATGGGGCGATTGTAGGTTCTAATAGTTTCTAAATGATGGTGAAAAAATATTTTAGGGTTGCCATACAAAAAATAAAAGTTTTCATACAAAATGTACTTTTTTATGTAATATTTCAGGCTATTTCATCAATCTTTTGTCATTACAATATATCAGGAGGTTGTTGGTACTTATTGATCGTACACATCTGAGGAAAAATGTTGCAGTGTTGCCATATAAAAATATTAATTTTCATACAAATGTATTTTGTGCCGAATATTTCAGATTGTTTGTCCATTGAATGTCAATACATTGTATGAGGCGTTTATTTGTATTAAGGGTAACTATTAGTTATCAACTAGCTGACCCAGCAAACTTTGTACCGCCTATCAATTTTTCCTTCTGCCCCCCTTGCTCTCCCTCTCCCGCTACCTCTCCTCCTCCCTTTCCCTCCCCTCTCCCTACCTCTCCCCCCTCCCCCTCCCTCTTCCTTTCTCTCCCTCTCCTTCTCCCTCTTCCTCCATCTCTCTCTCCCTTTCCCTTTCCCTCTCCCTCTCCCTCACCCCTTCCCTCTCCCTCTCATATTCTGTTAATCATGCCAAAAAAATAGACAAACCAAAAGTAGTAGTTTGAAGCCAAACATTTCGCAAACATTCCCCTGAATAGAAAAATAAATTTCAAAGACCAATATTTTTGAAAAAAAAAACTATTTATTTATTTTGTCTTTTGCGAAAGAGAAAGGCACGCGCGCTGCTTTAGCAGCGCGCGCCCCACGCGAAAACCTAGTTTAAGTATAATATCATAGAACAGACATCTCGAACAAAATGTGTGTCCCGCCCGGGAGGTTCGAATTTCAAAATTGAGCCCCGGTTCTCCTTTTAAAATCGAACGAATCTATTGAAGACTGAAGCCACGTGGCACCAACGCATTGGGACATACATGGTGTTCAGGGTGTCTGTTCTATACGCTAGTAATAGTACTTCAATGAAAGAAATACAATTATTTAGACTACTTGTTGTAGTGTCACGTTACTAATTAATTGCCATTATTGGCAGAGTTTGTAGTGGCTCCTTTATTGTAAACCTTTGTATGCAGGCTTAAACAAATAAAATACATTCATTCATTAATTCATTCGAAAACATTACATAAGCAATTAATGAATTGGATTAGGTAATTTAAATTACTGGGGGATCTACTTCGTTAACATTTGTAACGTAATTAAGTAGATTAAAATTGCATAGAACATGATAATCCATGATTTGCAAGTATAAAACATTAGGCGCCGGCCACACAGAACAGACGCAAGACACGGACCCGTCACAGTCGCGGCGCCCGTTTAATCTACTTTCATACAAAATGTATGCAGCCGTCGCGACCAGTGTTGCCAACTCGGTATCAGGTTTTGGGGCTAAACACAGTTTAAAAAAGGGCTAGATTCGTCCAAATAATTGAAAATAGGGGCAATTGCTTAATTATCAGAGGTGACGGCGAAAAAAAAAAAGGTCGTCAGACGCTCTGCAAGTATGATAATGGTATTTTTTTTCGACATCTTTCACTACATTTTATCGTTTTTTCGATCGATTGCGTCAAAAACTTCGTGGAAAACCTGAATTTATCCCTTTTGTTTCAAGATGGCGGAAAATGATTTTGGGGCTAGAAATTGGGCTAGGTGCTAAAAAATTATTTGAGGGGCTGAAAACCCGTAAAAAGGGCTAGATCTAGCCCCGAAAGGGCTAAATTGGCAACACTGGTCGCGACGTAAAACATACAGAAAAGACGGGACGCCCGTCGTTTTTGTATGCGCGCGACCGCGACTGCGACGGGTCCGTGTCTTGCGTCTGTTCTGTATGGCCGGCGCCTTAGGTAACAAATGCTAACAATGACAAGGTAATTAGTTTCAACTTTTCAACCGATAAAGAAGAGAGAACGTTAAAGAAGGACCTGTCTACCAGCCCCCAATAAGAACACGACGTGTTGTTTAGTGGGTGACTTAAGTAAGACACTTACGCTCTAACTCAAAGTCGGAGAAAGAAAAGAAAAGAAAATAAAAGAAAACCATACAAATTATGTATTAAGCAGCGATTTAAGTAACCGTGTGTTAGTGACTCTGAGTTGGGGCGTTAGAAATCTGAAATAATTAAAGGGATTACCGTTTCCTCCTAACAATTCTTTCTTAGGGTATTGCACTAATATTTAATTGTATTAATGGTACTGTTCAATGATTTTTACTCAAAAAAGCAGCTACATAATCACCACGACCGCCACGGTACCTTTCGTACGCAATGTCCAAACACACCTTGTGGAACATTACCAAATACACACTAGATTTTATGTTCTACATATCTTTTACCTAATTACTTACTTCGATAGACGATAACTGGATAAAGAATTTGGCTAATGCACTACGATTCAGCTCCAAGTACGTGAGTTACCTTCCAAGGATGTCGGTGACTAAACAGTATTAACGCTGTTTGAAAACCTAGACGATAGTTTTCTTGTTACAATCTCGAAGGACCTGGTAAAAGGACCCGGGAAGACCTTTCTGTAGAATGTCATGCCTTTAATTTTTCAGAGTTACTTTGCAGTGATCATTTTGACGGGTGGGTCTTAAGATGAACATGGACAAGACGAAAATCATGTCGAATGTCCATGTCACACCCGTACCGGTTGTTGTTGACGGCGCTGCTCTCGAAGTTGTAGACGAATACAATTACCTGGGACAGGTGATCCAGATGGGTAAGTCCAACTTTGAGAAAGAAGTCACTCGTAGAATCCAACTCGGATGGACTGCGTTCGGGAAACTGCGTCATATCTTGTCGTCCAAAACACTACCTCAGTGCCTGAAGTCGAAGGTGTTCGAGCAGTGTGTGTTGCCAGTGATGACATACGGATCCGAGACGTGGTGCTTTACTATTGGCCTAATCCACAAGCTCAGTGTAGCGCAGCGGGCTATGGAGAGGGCTATGCTCGGTATTTCTCTACGTGATCGAATCAGAAATGAGGAGATCCGTAGACGAACAAGGGTAACCGACATAGCTCAAAGAATTAGCCGGCTGAAGTGGCAATGGGCTGGCCACATAGTGCGAAGGACCGATAACCGTTGGGGAAGAAAGGTCCTTGAATGGCGCCCACGTCTCGGAAAAAGGAGCATAGGACGCCCCCCGACCAGGTGGACTGACGACCTGAAGAAGACAGCGGGTATCCGCTGGATTCAGAAGGCTCAGGACCGGTCAGAGTGGCGCAAATTAGGGGAGGCCTATGTCCAGCAGTGGACCTCCAAAGGCTGATGGATGGATGGATGATGGATGATCATTTTGTCCCTATTTCAAGTACAGTAAAAAATTCTGCCAGTACCTTTTATTTTCTAATCTACGGTGCCCGTACTTTTACGTATTTTATCATAGCACATAGTGAATGATTACATCTTGAGAAACTCTGACTTGACTTGGACTCGCAGCATTTTTTCTGTTGATTTTGAATAGATTGTATTTTTGATACAATCTGTGGTGAACATTAAGAGCCATTTCGCAAAACTCGGTTGATAAACTATAGGTATTTGAAGCGGCTCCGCGGCGTGATATTGCCTCGCGCGGCTCGCGTCGCGCTTGACCTCAGTTCTGTGCGAGTAATTTTCTTGATACTTTCAAACGTAAATTTTTTAAAATTATGAACATATAATTTTAATTATACACTTTGTGACCACATACATGTATCTGGTTTGTGACAATATAAGTTTATATAACAATTAAGAGTACAATGTAGTAGTACCATTATCGGTAACTTATTTACATAATACATTTTAGGTACCTGCTTAGGTACATCACAATAAAGATGTCCAATAGATGCATATTGCAAAAATCAATATTTTGGCAAATCAACGTGAAAAATTAATAATCACGTTTTTTCAAGGTGATCTATAAAATGCAATATGCGTCCATTTTGCCTGCGATATTCGCAGCGCGTCGAAATACATAGGTATACCTAAATTCAAATCAATCGGAGGGTATAGAACCGGGAAATCCCGGAACCGAAAATCCCGGGATTTACAAAGGAATACGGTACTTTTCAAAAGAACCAGGAAACAAAATAAAAGAACCGGGAAACAAAATAAAAGAACCGGGATTTTCTGAACTTTTGGGAAATAAAAATATGTCGCGTCGTGATACAAAAGATAACGTAAAAATAAAGGTAAATACAATCCATACACAAAAATGATTACAGCTTTAAAAAGAAGATATTCAGAACGTCGGCTACATGAAGCAGCTATACTAATATAATATTATTTACACAACCCAGATCGATATTTTTCTAATATAAATGAAGATGATTTAACTCTTTTTTCTCGTCCAAGCAGTGCTGAATTGTGCAATACAATTGTGTTGCTTTCATACAATTAATACGAAACTTATGTTTGCATGTAAGGTATAATAGTATGATGGTTACTCAATCACGGCAAACGACTATACGGATTTGGGTAGAAAACAGTTTTTCCCTATTTAAAAAATTTATTTAATATTTAATTTATTAATTTCCCTATTTTCGATACCCTAATCATTACCGTGATACAAAAGATAACGTAAAAATAAAGGTAAATACAATCCATACACAAAAATGATTACAGCTTTAAAAAGAAGATATTCAGAACACTATTCTTTGAATCTTAAAAACGAATTCTTTATTGTTTTCTGTTGGTTTACAAAACAAAATATTGACAATAGTCTAGTATAATAAATTATGAGAAACGAAATTCGCACTTTCCTCCCAAACCACTTGCTCTACAAGAAAAATGTATGGCACATAAAATGTCAATCTTTTTATGGGCTACAACTTTTACTCGCAATAAGATTGGGTAATGTTGCAAGTATGAGTTCCACAGGGCGGATGGAAATTCAGTCGGAAATCGTCTAGGACGTACCGTTTAGGAGAAAATACCATAATTTTAGGAAAATTTGGGGAGGGGGGGGGGGGTAAAAGTGGGTTCAGTAAGATTTAGCAATAAGGTTTGGGGGTTTACTAAAGGGGGTTGAAATTTCCGTCTAAACTTGTCTAGGACGCACCGTCTCCGAGATATCCGGGATTTCCGGTTTTCCAAAAATCTATATCCCGATATCCTGATCTGCCGATTTGCGCCTACCTGATGAGTGCGGTATTTGCCCGGATGCCTCCCAGATTATCACGACGCAAAATTCCACTTTTGGGTGAAGAACTGAGGGGGGGGGGGTATAGGGGGAGGCGAGGGGTTGTGAAGGGAAAAAATGAGAGGGTGATTTGTATTTGTGTTGTGTATTTGAGATACGTGAGTTTTGGGGAGTTGACGGAACTTGGGTGCACGAGAGTTTCCAAACAACGAATGTATTATCTTTGACTAATAATAAGTGACTATAGCTGACTAATGTCGGAGCTTCTATCATTTCAACATTTTGGCTTAGCAATAGGGTCCCGTTGACACCGTTTGGGTACGGAACTCTATAAAGTACAGATTGATCTAAAAGTTGTATAAATAAAGGGTATGTGTATACAAGTTATAATTATTTATTATTTTTTTTCTATGTAAATATGTAATTTACACATATAACAAAAAACCTAAATACTGTAAACAGTAACTAATGTCTAAAAACGGACAATGTTTTATTTCAAATTACAGCAGTGACTTCCAACCCAATAGGGGTTGAATTTCCAAAAATCCGATAGCCTAAAGCCTTCTTCGATAAATGAACTATCCAATACAAAAAGAATTTTTCAATTCAAACCAGTAGTTCCTGAGATTAGCGCGTTCAACCAAACAAACAAACAAACTTTTCAGCTTTATAATATTACAATAGTAATAGTATAGATTAGTATAGATATAGTTATATTTTGTACATATGTATGTTCGTGATTTTCTCCGTTACTACTTACACTACATAAATTGGAAAGAAATAGTTACTTAATTTCTATTGTTTTCTTCAAACCAAAGATGTTTAAAGCAGAATATTACGCAAACGGACCCCTGAATTGAAAAATGGTCTTTTGAAACCTATAATATTTTTGAAAGACCTTTTCAACGATACCCCACATTAAGGGGTAGACGAAGAAAAAATCATACGGAACGGACAGACGGACGGACGGAAGGACGGATGGCCGGACGGGCTAGCCGGCCGGTTGAAATAACGAACGGACTAGACATGATTCCGATTTGACTACAAAACCCTGAAAATTATAGAAAACTAAAAATAATACAATTGACTGTAACTAAAAATTCTCACGTGATCAAGACTGTTCAATGGCAATATAATTACGTTACTTTTACGAAATCTATTCCTTAGATGGCTAAAGCAAAAATTGACATAGGTCCGACGTCCAAGAGTGCTGCCGCACGACTGATTTGATTTCGCGCCAGTTCGTATCTTTATATGGTAAAGTAAATTCGTTTTAATAAATTATTTTTTGCAGTAAGATAAAAAAAAAATTACGTGTCACAATAATATTTTTACATACCCTCCAGTCTACTTTATATTATTACATCTTTCCCTTTATAAAAATGAAAGACAAAACTTACAATATGTTGACAAAACTTAACCTTAAAAATACAGTATAACATAATACACCAACAAGTTTATAGTGCCATAAAAACTTAATCTATTTATTTTTGTGTTCTTAACGTATAATATATATTATTATTTTTTAAATGAAAACAGACTACCGATTTTATCTCGAGCCTTCTGTGAGGCCTCTCTTCGCACGCGATCCAACTGTGGCTCCGATGCCGTAGGCTCACAGACGACGTTGGGCTGATCGCAAACATTCTTCTCACACACTCTCACACTTTCACTCACACCTGTCTCTGCTTCCATAAATATATCTTCTTTCTCATCATCATGAAATTGCACTTCATCCTCATCATCCATCATCTTTCCTTTCCGAGAAGACGAAGGAGAAGTAGGGGGAGAAGGAGATCGATTAAGTTTGACCAAGTGCCGCCTGTTACGTCTATATATCTTACCAGTTTTATCTATAAGAAAGTATGACCGCGGCTGCGCAGCACCGCTGTGCACGCGCACGCGGCGCTTGCTCGCGTCGTTGGCCATTATGACGTCATCCCCGGGAAGCAGTTCTGGCAACGTCCGTGTATGTGCATCGTAATAATTCTTAATTTTTTGCCGATTATAGCAAATTCTGTCATAATCCGGATTATTATTGCGCTCCGGTCGAAGTTTATTAATATGTACCGGTAAACGTGTGTTCAGTCGACGACCCATAAGCAGCTGAGACGGTGAGCTGATTCCGTCTCGTGGAGTTGTCCTTAAATTGAGAAGACCTATATAAAATTCAGTTATGTTACCTTTTGTTTTGGTTAAAATACTTTTTACCGTTCGCACGGCCCTTTCACTCATGCCGTTGGACTGAGGGTAATGAGGTGAACTGGTAACGTGTTTGAACCCCCATTCCTTACTAAAGTCAGCGAACTCCTTTGAAGCGTACGCAGGTCCGTTGTCCGTTATGACCTCCATCGGAATCCCGTGTCTCGAAAATTGCTCCTTCATAGCCAAAACGACCGATTTCGTGCCGATAGAATTCAAAAGGTTAACTTCAATATAATTAGAAAAATAATCTACAAGAACTAAATAGTATTTTCGTCCGTATTCAAATATATCCGACCTTAATTTGACCCACGGGACATCGGGCACTGCGTGCGACATCATCGGCTCGCGCGGCGGGCGCGGGGCGTGCTGCGCGCAGACGGTGCACGCGCGCACCATCCGCTCGACGTCGCGCGACATGCCGCACCAGAACATGACGTCGCGCGCGCGCCGCTTGCACCCCTCGGCGCCCAAGTGCCCCTCGTGTACTCGAGTAAGCATTTCGCCGCGTAGACGACGCGGGATAAAAAGAAGATTATCTTTAAATATTAATCCTTCCGCGTGTTCTAAGGTCTCCCGATACGCCCAGTGTTGGCGTACCGTGGGATCGACTTCCCCCTTGCTGGCCGGCCAACCGTCTGTTATATATTTTAATAATTTTTGACACTCGACATCCTCGAGACATGCCTTTTTTATCGACGCTAACCTATCGCTACTGAACCTTACGTTTTCAATTAAATAACACGTTTGCTCCTCCAATTCTAAACATACTTTATCGTGCATGGTTTCCGGTAACGCCGCACGCGAGAGTGCGTCCGCGATGTACATATACTTCCCCGGCTTATAAATTACTTGAAAATCGTAACATTGTATACGTAACATCATTCTCTGCAACCGCGCCGGAACTGAATCGAGCGCCTTTTTAAAAAGCGATTCTAAAGGTTTGTGATCCGTCTCGACGATGACGTCACCCCTCCCGAATACATATTGGTGGAAACGCTCCAATGCAAAAACGATAGCGAGCATTTCCTTCTCGATCTGTGCGTACCTGCATTGCGTGTCGGTGAGCGTGAGCGACGCGAACTCGACGGGGCGCCCCGCCTGCAGCAGCACGGCCCCCAGCGCCACCGCGCTCGCGTCCACCGACACCACCACCGGCTCCGAGCTGGAGTACAACGCGAGCACGGGAGCCTCGCACACGGCCTGCTTGAGTTTACTCACCACCGCGTCGTGCGTTGAATCCCACACCCACTCGGCGTCCTTTTTTAATAGGCATCTAAGAGGCGATACGATGTCCGAGTACTGCGGAATAAATTTTGATAAGTAATTTATCATACCTAAAAATCTCTCGAGTGACTGTCTATTGCTGGGAGTAGGCATTTCCGTAATAGCCTTCACCTTGTTAATGTCTATATGTATCCCTGCTGCACTGAATGTGTGACCGAAGTATGTTACTTCTTCGACACCGAATTGACATTTATCGCGGTTGAACTTTAACCCGACGTTTCGCGCTCGGTCTAATAAACTTTTCAACCTGCGGTCGTGCTCGTCCCGTGACGATCCCCACACTATTATGTCGTCGACGAATGAGTCGACGCCCTCCAGATCTTCGAGTAGCTGTCTTACCTTGGCGTGAAATACCTCGGAAGCCGAATTGATACCGTAAGGCAAACGTAGGAACTGATACCTGCCGAAAGGAGTTCCGAAAGTGCATAGGTCGGCGCTTTCATCATCGATGGCGATCATCCAAAAGCCAGACCTGGCGTCCAGCTTACTGAACCAGCGAGCACCTTGGAGCTTGGTCGCTATTTCGGTGAGGGTGGGGAGGGGGTAGTGTGCGCGGCGTATCACGCGATTTAGTGGCCGAGGATCCAAACACACTCTTACGTCACCATTCTTTTTCGCAGCCAACACCAATCCATTCACCCACGGCGTCGGATGTGTTACCTTGCGAATGACACCCATGTTTACCATATCGTTCAATGCATTCATTAATTTATCTCTCACACCGATCGGTATCTTTCGTACCGGACAGACGCAGGGCATTGCATTTTTTTCTAACATAATTTTATATGTACCTGGTAACTTGCCTAAACCGTTAAATAAATCATTATAATCATCTATACATAAGGTAAAAACACGTTGAATTAAACTGAGTTCCTCACAAGCATATTTTCCTAATACATTCTGACACTCGTTAATAGTAATTACAAACTTAAGATTATATGTTTTATTTTTATACCTACACGCAATAACTCGTGTTCCCATGACAGGAATATAGTTACCACAGAACGATTGCGCAACAATTGTGTTAGGCATTACATCGTTATCATTATAACCTAAGCTTAAAAATGTTGAAAGAGATCACATTAATGTCGGAACCAGTGTCTAATTTGAACCTTATTTCTTTACCGTTACGATCTAAGTACAATGACTCGTACCACTTACACTCGTCTTTCCGTTCACGGTGTTCCTCAATAGTCGACACAAAATATAAGTTTTCGTCTCCCTCGCGACCATCGAATTCACATACCTCGTATATTTTCTTACTTATTCTGGCAGGGCACATCTTCTTGTAATGACCTACGTTGTTACACCTATAACACTTAGTATACGTAGCCGGACATCTAGAAGTGCTCGTAGCACATCGCGCACTTCCACAGCAAGTACATATGCGCGTAGCCGACGCGTTGCCGCCACTGTCACGGCTGCCGCCGCCGCGCCCCCGCTGTCCGTCTCGTGCGCCCGCTCCGCCGCCGCCGCCGGCGGCGCCGCCGTACCGCGCGCCGCGCTCGGCCTGCACGCGCCCTCGACCTTGAACCCAGCGGTTCCTGCCGACGATGGCGTCCACGGCGACGAGTGACGAATCCAACTCGTTACTGCCCGTCTTTGCTACCTCTATGTGCCGATTCTCCTCGTTCGACATCTCATTCGCCTGGCAAATCTTCACGGCTGTGGCTAACGTTAATTCATCCGTTCTCAGCAATCTATCACGTACTGATGTATCGTAGACTCCACACACGATTCGATCCTTGATGAGCCCGTCTTCCAAGTGTTCGAATGCACAGTGCTGGCTGAGCAGTTTTAAAGCGGTCACATACTCGTCAATTGTTTCGCACTTATCTTGATTTCTCGTAAAAAATTTAAAACGAGCCATCGTAGTATTTTGCTTCGTTGTGAAGTGCTCATTAAATTTTTTCGTTACCACCGTGATGTCGTCGCGATTTTCATCCTTCGTAAACTTGAAAGTAGAATAAATGTCGTAACCCTCCGTTCCGATTAGATTGATCATCAAGCTCGCTTGGACATCACTGGACTCCTTGTGAATTCCGGATGCTTTCAAAAATATTTCAAATTGGCGATGCCATTTTCGCCACGCGTCAGCTCGACTCGCCGGTCCGCCTTCTAAAATTAATTCCGATGGCGGTCTTGCGTGCTTCATTTTAACACACAAACACGGTACACTACTGATTGTCCGATTTACACCACTTTAGAGTCTTTAGACTATACAAATTTATCAAAAATTTAACCACCGCTGTCACCATGTAATGAAACTACGTTTGCCAGATAAAGACTGATTTTATTAGCCACACGCAGGTGGTATGCACAATAATATTTTTACATACCCTCCAGTCTACTTTATATTATTACACATGACAGATATACTCTTGTTACTGTTGAATTGGATTTGTGGACAGTAATGGTAAAAGATCAGTGATAGCCTAGTGGTTTAAACATAGGTCTCTCGAACGCAGGGCCCCGAGTTTGAATCCTGGCACGCACCTCTAATATAGGTTAATTATCACTTGTTTCGGTGAAGGAAAACATCGTGAGGAAACCTGCACACCTGAGAGTTCTCTATAAAGTTCTCAGAGGTGTGTGAAGTCTACCGATCCGCATTTGGTCTGCGTGGTAGACTATGGCCTGTACCCTCACATTGTGTGAGAGAACCCCGAACCCAGCAGTGGGACAATTATGGGTTGTTGCTTTGCTTTGTTTTATGGTAAAAGTAATTTGTTGTAAGTATACTTATTTAACGGATTGCTGAAAAAAGGCTGTTTGGTTGACATAAAAGTCAATGTCACAACCCATAAATGTCCTGCTCGGGTCTCCTCTCACAATATGATGACTATAGGTCATAGTCCACCACGCTGGCCAAACGCGGATTGGTAGACTGCTGAGAACTC
This sequence comes from Thymelicus lineola, assembly GCA_963932265.1. Taxonomy (NCBI): domain Eukaryota; kingdom Metazoa; phylum Arthropoda; class Insecta; order Lepidoptera; family Hesperiidae; genus Thymelicus; species Thymelicus lineola. Next base: position 33,871 of record CAWVQL010000104.1, on the reverse strand, counting down.
TCAAGTAGTTTCCTCACGATGTTTTGTTTCACCGAAGCAAGTGAACATTAACATAACGCACATAATGTTTGAAAATTAGAGGTGCGTGCATTCAAACTCGGGGTTCGGGAGACCTACGTTCAAACCGCTAGGCCATCACTGTTATTCTGCATTGATAGCATGCTATTCTTTATTATCACTGGTATTAACTATACTCGCGTAGAAACCCGCCTAGCTAACCTTCGTGCTAGAGTCAGCCGCCGAAAATAGGAGCTAAGAACATTGTAACCACAGATAATAAATCATTGAAGTATTATTACTAGCGTATCTATAGAACAGACATCGCGAACACCATGTATGCCCCAATGCATTGGCGCCACGTGGCTTCAATTTTCAATAAATTCGTTCGATTTTGAAAGGAGAACCGGGGCTCAATTTTGAAAATGTAACCTCCCGGGCGGGACACATATTTTGTTTGAGATGTCTATTCTATGACATTATACTTCAATGTAATAGATATATCTAAGTATACCTATCTGTGATTGTAAAGTCTACAAGTTACAATTTCCATTATTCTAACATTATATTGATTGAACAATACAATATTTATAATATTAATTATATTTTATTGAGTTTTTAATTATGTTACGTGATTTCCGGATAACATTTTGACGTCATTACCTGTTGAAAGTTGGGAAGTTTGCGATTAAGGCAAAGCTATTATGACCTGGAGAACTTAAACTCAGGTGTTTCTGAAACCTATCTCAGACGCCAGGCCCACAAGGTAGTGTTTCAGAAGTAACATTGTTGTTTTAATACACTAGTTATACCACAGACATAGATAGTACTGTATGTCTGTGAGTTATACCTTCTATCAGTATTATATAGGGTGTTCCGTATCTTATGGACCAACGTAATGTGCTTGATACAGGAGTTTATTCTGCATTAGAATCACAAAATTTTATCGCCCTAAATTGAGTAAACGTCCTATTTTAGTCTTATTTTATTTCCGAAGTAAAATCGCAACCCTACCGTCCGTCCGTCTGTTCGAGGCATAGCGCCGAGACCCTTAGTGCTAGAAAGCTGTAATTTGGCAAGGATATACATATTAATTAAAACTCCAAAATCGTTGAGTTTGTAAAACATTTGATATTGAAAAACATTTTTTTCAGGGTACTACCTATAGTGTGTGGTATCGTTCAAAAATATTATAGGACTTCTATGACCATTTTTGGAATTAGGGGTCCGTTTGCGAAATATTTGGCTTTAAAAATGTTTAGAATGCTAATTTTGGTTACAGACTACAGTTAACATAATAAAAATATGATTACTTATCATAACTTCCTCAGATAAAGAATGAAATAAAAATAACATGGTATTTTAATAGAATTTAAAATTTCCTGTATTCAATATAAGAATTTCAAAATAAAACCAAATACTGATTAAACCTGGCTGGCCTGATGCGCAATGTACGGTTTCGTAGACAATTACACTAACATACAAATGTTAACTACTTATCTACTACGATACTTATCTAACTTAGCTATAATAGTTTTCCTTTGAAATCGACTATAATTTTATTGTTGACTTTACTTTTTCATATATGCGATCCTTTCCCATACCGTTGTTTATGATACCAAGGTAGTATTTTTGCTTTATTGGAGAGTTCATTGTTTGCGAGCTTCGTATTGTTTGATTGAGGCATTCCTATCCATTCATCTGTATTCAATTAGTGGCTTTCATGGAACACAGATAGATAATTAAAATCGAATAAAATGGAATCATATGATGCACCTGATGCTCCTATAATAAAGTACATGTACATGACAGAGGCCATTTTGTTTTTCTATTGTTTAAATTTTTAAAAACTTTCGCGCTGTTGGCCACCAAACCTACCATCAATCCGCACTGAAGCAATGTGGGGGAGTATCAAGAGGAGATTTTAACAAAATATATGAACATTTTGTATGATGGAAACGTTTAAATTTTTTCTAAAAGGCGAGTTTTATACAAAGCATCTGTCATACAGATGAACATCAATTCGCTCGTATGAAAAATGAGATCCGAACAGTAATTTGAATATTTTCAAACCGACAATAAAACACAATGTCTCGGATTCCTTCCATCTGGCAAGTAAAATCCAAGATTGATGCAAACGGATACCATTCCCGGATGTGGTTCGCCTGAACCGGATAAATTTATTGCTAAACTTTGCACTCTTGTCAGTTACCGGTTCTCGGATAAAATGCTCCGACTACAACTTGAACCTCAATTTAACCTGACATTTTACCGTGTAGATAGTGTTTGTCTCCCGCTCTTTGAGTTCAGCGGGTCCTTATTTTCTTTGGAATATTCTGATGTTCGAGGCGAATGCAGTTTAAACTTTTAGTTTGAGTGTATCTCCTTTATATTTTGAATCTAGTAACTTACCAACCAAACAACAACCGCATTGAAAATATTTTTTACCAATTTTAAAATTTCTTTTATAAACACGTTTAATTAATTTCTGTTCAATGCGTCAAATTTCATATTATTTGTAAATTAAAAATCGAACGAAAACCTTACTTTCTATACTAGGTGTTGAAATTATGTTTTAACTTATTCAAACTTTTATCCTGTTTTCCGGGATGAAAAGTTGTCTTTAATATGACCCAGGGTATCAGTAATAGCTTTACCAATTTTCATCGAAATCCGTTCAAGGGTGTGACCGTGTGACGCCCGGACAGACAAACAGACACTTTGAGTTTTATTATAGTATAGATTATTATTACTATGTTAATAAAACACGCATTTAATTTGTTGGAAGCCTTAAGATTAGTCACTTCATATTTAATATTATTAGGATATCTTCGCGGACCACTTTTAACGCTTCCGTGGCTACCAGTGGTTCGTGGACCATAGGTTAAAAATCACAGATTTAAGTAAGATAATAGGTGATTTTAAACTTAACTCATCGCGGACTGTAAACATTTTTAGTATAATACGGGTACTCACGATATATATTTTATACGCCGATATTTCGACCCAGTTACAGGGATCGTGGTCACGGCTAGACCGGCTAGAATATCGGCGTATAAAATATATATCGTGAGTACCCGTATTATACTAAAAAAAATAGGTTTCTCAAAGCAGTGTCAGTGTATTTTTATATACTCGTATATATAAAATTTTATATGTTTTACTACAGTAGTTGGTAGTAGAACATTGTTACTAAACAATCGGCAACCCTATCATACAGGCTTCTTGTAAATTAAGATGGAACGATGTTAATCTCTAATTAATAATGATGCGACACCTGGCAAGTGTCTGCTGTTAATTTTGATTTAATTTAATGCTTCTGAATTTATGCTTCGCCTGTCGTAACATGTTGTTTATTGGTATAATCCGTTGTACTATGTAGTTAAAGAGTAAGTTCAAATTACAAAACAACTCGAGTACAAATAATTCTCAATATTGTCTTCTTTTCATTGTTTCTTAAATAAATAAACGCTACGTACTTATAGCCCCACACTAGGATTCCCTGTGTCGTAGTTGCCACGGTTAACACACAAAGAATAGGTACATACGCCCAGATTGAGAACAGAAATTAAAACTCATCATTCAAATTTTTGCCTTGCTGGGAATCGAACCCAGGAACCCTTCGAACGGCGGTCCGGCAGGGTAACCGTTATAGTGTAATGGTAGGTCGTCAATATTTATAAAAGTAATATGTGAAGAAAAATCTGGACTACTTCTTCAGAGCAATGCATACAGTAAGAGTGTTACATTTACTCAATGATGTTTAAAAAAATATAGGTACGCCATGCCCTTACAAATCAACCAAAAAATCTGTTTCGAGAAGAGCTACAACACGCACACGTTTACCTTTTGTTTCACTACACCAATCACACTACAATAATACACGAAGGCATTTTAACGTTGTCTGTCAAATCTCAAGCACTTCTGACAACAAACGCTTGCATATCGTCTTGTATTGAAAGAGCGACTACGAGCAGATAGAGGTCAATTGACCGTTCTTGAGATCTTCATTTTCGGCGCGCTGGTCACATATCTACCTCTTTTTTACTTATAATATGATTGCATTTACTCATGTAAACTTCGCATTATCATAAATGGCTTTGACTTTAAAGCAATTTTCCGTTTGACAGCGGATGCATTGATTGAGGTCTAGATTGTAGAATTAGCATGTTGATGAGACCATCTCATTGAGCGTAGCTTTCAGATGTTAATTCAGTGCTATTAACGCAGGTGAATCAGGATACATTTTCACTGCACGCCAATGACCTATTCTGTTTGTATTTCCGCTTGCAAAAGCATTTGCGATATGAAATTCTGTGCACAGAATTCAGTTTTATAATTTTCAAGCTAAAATATGTGTTTTAAATTGAAAACAGATGAGTTTTGATTCTAGTCTGAAGCTTTTCAATTAACCTTTTTGTTTTTAGACCATTTTTGTACTTTGATTTTTTTTTAAGTGAAACTTTTAAAGTGAAACTTTTATTACCTACATCGTCTCAAACTTTTTGCTCTGTGTGTCGCATGTCGCGTGACGGTCGGCCGCGGAGTGGGGGTAAAGTGAAAGGCGCCTTTAATACCCTAAATCTTTTAATACTCTAAATCGAATATTTATCCAAAAATTTTTAGTTAAATGTCTACAATACGAAAAAAAGTTTCACTTATACCTACCGTGGTTTCATAAAACCACAATTGCTTTTTTATCTTGTCGGCAGAAACAGAACAGGTGTGGTAACATAATAAGGTTATCTATTCAGTGTTTTAGTTAGACGAACGAGTCCAACTTTCCTCTCCTGCAAACTAGGACACTTGTGCCCATGGAATACAGATGTGCCGTACAGTAATGAGTTCAAAGTGCACAAAAAACAACTTAGTCGTTTAGTATCGTAGTCCACGAGCATCATCCCATCTCCATTTATCCATAACTACGAGCTTGTAACTTGAAACTTTGACCGATATTAGGTCACCGTTTTGCATTATAAATGCCTTCTACGAGAGCTTTCAAGCGAGGTTGTCAAAGGCTATGGATAATATTCACACGTACGTGGCGGGTATTTAGATATTTAGCTTGTAGGATGGGGCGAAGCTAACAGGACTGGAGGTGTGAGGAAATCCATTATTCCTCAATAATTATCAAGTTTCTCAAGTTTATCGCCAGCTTATCTATGGTTAGTGGTGGAACTTGCTCGTTTTAGCACACAGTGATAAAATAATATCGGTTCTGGAAAATATAAAAGATGATAATATGAGTGCGGAAAATATATTCATTGCCTTCAAGAAAACCACGGAAACCACCTCATCTAACTTTTAACTATTCGGTTATCTATACTAATATTACAAAGAGGAATGATTTGATTGTTTGTTTGCATTGAATAGGCTCCGAAACAACCGAACCGATTTGAAAAATTATTTCACTGTTGGGAAGCTACACTATCCCCGGGTGACATAGGCAATTTTTTTACTATTTTTCTCAAAGCGAAGCGAGCGATTTCCTAGATTAAAATAAAATTCCATTATTTTAATGCCACATGAGTATTTGTCATTGCAAATCAGAAGCTAACTTTAAGCAAGTTTGTTTATAACATCGGTATTAACCACAGAACATTTAATAAATAGTTTTTCTGTGCTATTAACTATTAAAGTTTGCAGCGGATGGTCTGGCGAGAGAGGAGAGCAACAGATAAAAGCGCGTCCGGCACTCGCGTGGAAAATTTATTCATTACCATCGTGTTACCATACAACTCAGTTTTCTATTCGCCAACTGGGCGCGTCTATTAAATACCATTCATTCTTGGATAGGGTTAAAATTTATTCGATTCGTTTTTGGAACTAGAAATTAGAATGATTATGGAAAAATGGGTAAGTTTTACTTGTATTCTCTTCAATAGCAAAAGGTGAAACGGAGGTCAAAAATGACGTAAATAAGTTTATTTAAAAAATATCTTCACGTTTAAAATGAGTTTGATACAAACTTTTTGAAGTGAAACTTCTTTATAGACGGGGTATTAGGACTTTTCTGTCACGAAAAGCGTTACGGCCGCGTGGGTAGTGGCTAGTGTAGTGGCGTGGGTAGTGGGTAGTGGCTAGAGGAAAGATTTGATTGTTTGCATTGAATAGGCTCCGAAGCTACTGAACCGATTTGAAAAATTCTTACACTGTTGGAAAGCTACACTATCCCCGAGTAACATAGGCTATATTATATTTTCAAAAAAATTAGGGATCCTTAATAAAACTCCAATAACCAAGGTGTAAAAAATAAAGAAAACCGAAGCAAAGCGAGGGCGGTTACTCGTTATTTATATCTAACGTTTTATATAATTATGTATTCAATAGTGTCTATCTATACATATCAATATATATTTACACATCAGAGGTGTATTGGCTGAATGGATGCTGTGCTGCAATACATCTTAATAAATAATGTCAGTTAATCCATACAGTATTCCATCTATCAGCGTTCACACAAGAACACCATTTAACGGCCTCTAGTATAGTCGTAATATTATATACTGTCTCCACAAATCAACTACTGCAAATTATATTGTTTCAATATCACCTCAGTGTCATAATGTAAATACAATATCATTAATAAAATAAAATACATTTTCAATAAATAATTAATACTTTACACACATCCCCGTACTATAATTCTTTATTTTCGAATGCTATGGACAAAATATAGACAAAACCGAAATGCCGATGCAAACATTTATCAGTCACAATATATTTAAAGAAATACAATAATAAGACGACGTGTCATTACCTACTAATTATTACTTAATATTGAATTATTATTATTTAAATTCATTCCTGTGGCGAGCATTGCCCCACAGTTGAAGCTAATAAATATACTCTCGAAGTTAAAATAAGTTACAGACGGAGTTTGACAAAACGTAAGCTGCTTAACAAACTCAATTTTATTTTTTTGACTAAGTAAATGCGTTGAAATGTTCACTTGATTCATTCCATCCCAATCCTCTAATGTAAGCTTGGACGCTTTTGTAAGAAGTTTTACTTGTACAATTTATTCTTTACGTTCAACCTTTGAAAGCCTCTGTATTTATTGTATTGAATGTGCGGAGAATTTAATGAATGCACGTTTTCATTTTATTTCTCAATTTACAAATTTCTTTCGTAAATTGTCTGTCCTTAGTATTTTGTACAAAAGAAGTAGAACGCTTAATTTGAGCTTATTTCTCGAGCTGCCATCTAATATATAATTGAATACTTACATAGGTTTCTATAGAGATTTTGTCTTAGAAAATAATCATACCTATATCTATATGTTATCTGAACAAGCAAACAGTTGCGATTTTGGCGCCGCCGCGCCGGGACATTGCTGTGGTCTCGAGGTTGGTTAAACCTTATCATGGATATAGATAAAGACCATGCGTAGCCTTTGTAAAGTAATCAAAATAAACAGAAGTACCTTCATATTTTAGTTGCAATATCCTGTATTAATTTGCAATGTTCCAATATGGTATGTATGTATGGGTTAAATCTTGTAATCTGAATTAGAACTACTTACATCCTCTCGTTCAGCGGAGTTGGAATTCCACTTTATTTGGTTCCGATTATAATGTAAGTAAGTGGCTATCGTCGCCCATGGACATCAGGGAAACCAAAGTCATTGCAGCATTGCTGGCCAAGAAAGAGAGAAGAAAAATAATGAAATGTATAAAATACGATTTTACTGACTAGTAACTCGCTCTTTTTTGTTGAGTCACAGGTCCAAAAACCAACGGTTGTCGAACTACGATCTAAGTACTTTGATAATTCTTTACTTACTACGTACGTTTCTTACTTTGATAATCTTAATACATAAATTATAAAATACTTATCTATCTTTTTTGTATCTTAGTGTTATTTCATACAACTTATTGTTATGTAAAACCGCCTATATCGTTGTGTTCTTACTATCTGAAGGTTGACTGGGAGAGAATGCTTTTAGCATAAAGTCCGCCTTTGCTATTATACTAATTGTATGGTGCAAAAGTTAAATAAATAAGTAAGCTTCACAATACAGGTTAAGTATTTAATAAAGCATTTTGTTCTACCATTCTCAAGATGAATGGAAGCAGAACTGAACATGGAGTTTCATTTGGAATACCGCGATGCCGTGGCATCTCATAAGTACTGCGCTTGCTAGAGCGATATTTTCTTCTTTATAATTTCCCAAAGTAATAAAAAGGCCATCGTAGCATTCACAAAGTGCTCGTAAATTTTTATTACAATTACAGCAGAGTTTCTTATAAAGCTTTGTCATTAAAACTATAAAAGAAGTAAATTGAAACGGCTTCGTCAGTTCTCCATTGGTTTTCACGGCGTGTTTTTGAGGAAATATGAAAATCTTCTCGATTTCAGTTTAAATAATTGAGACAGTATAATATATACCACTATTATATCGGCCTTTTCAGTATTTTTTTTCTTTTAAGTTTTAATATCGTTCAATATGGTATGTCGACAAATATTCACTATAGTTCATGTCACTTAAAAACAATTAGCCTACATAATTTAAAATTAGAAAATTACATAATTTATAAAGAAAGGGTCAGTTCTATTTTAGTTGACAATAATAATAATCAGATAAATAAGAAATTTAAATGGTAAACGATATTAACATGAAACAACCCAAACTATACCTAGATAATTAAGTAAAAAATTAAGTGATTAATAAAAATGATGTCCTAATATAACAGTACGTACTCAATTATGGTATTTTCCATAGTACAGAATCTTAAAAAAATACATGCACATTGCCGATATTAGCTTCTTATAAAAGAGATTTATTAATCTGTTACTCGCAATATAATGCAATTCACAAACATAAGCACCTGGGCTTGCATACAAAAACTTTGTAAATAATAAGCTAGAGAAGTGCTCTGCAGTAAAGCAAGGAATTTACTACTTATTCAGACATGGGTACTCAACTGTTTTTCTTGTGTTCGCATAATTTATATTAATTGTTTGTAAAGGAGATCCCCAATTTTCGGCCTCGAACCATATGTAATCTGTGCTAGAACATCGGACTAGACAAGAGTAAACTATATACCAAAAAATTCGTCTTATTTATAAGATAAACACATTTAAATCTTAGCTTCAGCTGCTCTTGCCAAATGAACAAAATAATGCAAAAAAGTTTTCACAGTATTTACCTCATTACATACGATTTTATAATCGATTGAATCGATTGATAATGATCGATTGATGGAAGATAATAATATATTTTATGTATTATTTAGTGATTATAATTATAATATTAATTTATTTTTTACATATTTTCGTATTCCATATAAATCAAAACTATGTAATATATTATAATTACCATTCAATCGTTACGCTAATTTTATTAAATTACATTTCGAATATTTTGACATCGATTAATCGATTGACAACAATGATGATGTAATCCCTAATAATGTCATTTTGGTAACCATAGTATTTATAAATAACACCACTGTATTGTCATATTTGTCATCGATCTTTCATCTTTCTACGCGTGTTCTTGTATATTTTTACTATCAAATATTTTCAGCGTATTTCGAGTCCTATTTACTATTGAAACTCATCGACACGTACACAGTGATTTTAATTTTCTATTGTATTCGCTTTCGTACTTGTGTTTTGGTGAATGTGTTTCGCAGTTTCGCTACAATTTCTTGCAAACCAATACTATATGAATATGGACTCCTTAATCGCCTGTTTTGTGACTGACAAAGGTTCAGAATAAGTCCTGAACACTGGATAACGTACCCTATACATCTTTAGAAGATCAGGAAGTTGCTGTGGCCATACTTACAATGAGTATATTATGGTATCTTGATTGGGCAAGGTACTAACGAAATATAACGCCTCCTGCACAACTACACGAAATATTAATATATTATAATGATAACTAATAAAATCTCTTGAAATATGCAATAGCTTTTATTATACAACCTTTTTATGACATTCGTTTTGGGTGAAAACCATTGAAGTAGTAGATATTATAATAGACACCCGCCAACGTAAGTGTAACATACATATTAAATAGCACTGTGACACGAGTATGACATAATCATAACCTATAATTAAGGTGATTCATTCTAGGATTTCCTTAGTTGGCCATTGCTGACAGCCGTGAAAATTGGAGAAATTGAACTTTTTGCAATAATCTAATTAACAGCCAATTTCCAGTCTTGTCTACTTAGGCCTGAGTTTCTATGGAAACTGGGGTTCTCCTTTCACTTTGTATAGGTTAATAACGCTATAACTAATTAATTGACCGGGTCGCTGGGCGTCAAATTTTTTTACTTATGATGAAGTAAAAAATATTAATTACCATCAAATATAACCCGTGTTCCTCAGGAATAATGTAGAATTATGTCATTGGAAGAATTTTTTAAATCGGACCGAGTAGTTTTTGAGTTTATTCGTTACAAACATACAAAAATAAAAAATCTCTTTATATTATAATATTCGTGTAGGTTATAGGTTTACCTATAACTTAAAAGTAGCTTATATTTCAATGGGACTGAAACATAACTCCTACATAGAACCCTTTAAATGCAAAATAATAGCATTAACCACCATTTCGATGTAAATCTGTATGTATTCGTAATGTAAAGTATGTACAAAAACCTGTACAAAGAAACCTAAACTTGCATATCATAATATTAAAATCGCACTCAAAGTTCTCTTACGAATGGAGTCAACATTTTTCTAACGTATTTTCGTAAATATCCGGGAATCTTGGGTGTAATTCAGTGTTAAATAATTTACATTTATTTTGATTAATTCGAGCAGCCCGCGACTTGAAAACATCTGTTTCATCGCTTTCACGTACAAGTGGACGCTGTCCGCTTTAGAAAGTAGATGTGTTGTAACTTCTCTATTAAACCGTTGAATATTTCCGTAACGGGTCCACTGAAATTGCATTTCAAAGGGGAATGTCCTTATTGCATTTCAGAATAGCAGAATATGCTTTTAAATTTATAATGGTATAAAATATAAAATCGTGAGTCCCCAAGGACATCAGTAACACTAACGGCATAACAGATGCCAGCCAAGAAAGAAATGAGAAGAAAGAAAGAACTGGCTCTCCAGCGCCCATTATTATTTCAGGTAATCCGGGGCTTAAGGATTGAACAGAAAGGTATAGCGCAAAATTTTCTTCACTCCGATAGAAAATATTGGGAGCCATTTGAGCTTGGCGTGAAATTCGATAATATTTCATCTCAAGCACAGACTTAAAAAAAGAACAGACAGAATGTCAACAACAAATTCAGTGAGGCACCCATAGTAATACCAACTCCTCTATTCGTACACGTATCACACACATACATTGACACCATTTTGTTATTAATCGGCCGCCATTACCGCGCCGGTTAGTCGGACCGCACTAAAAATTACGCACACATTGTAAGCGGGCGGCGTCACTCTCGATAAGACAAGGTGACGTCCGGGGTTATTTTCACGTCCGTGATCTCAAGCTTATTTTATTGCTACTAGCACTCCTAGGTAACAAAGAGATTTTATCGTAATCCAGGATTGGAAAAGGTAAAGTGTCTGCAAGCGCAATTTTCGTGAAAGTTGACAGAAAGAGCAAACATTTTACACTGAATTTCTAAAGTGCAAGTGATGTGTTGATAACTGCGAGAGAATTTTGATGGAACTGAAGCTGGGAAGGAGACTTATGTTGCATCAGAACTACGTATATAAATATAATCTAAAATTTTAACAAAAAGAAATCTACAATACTTTCCAATAAAAAAGAATAATCGAAATCGGTTGGCGTGATATTGACTTATTCTTCCATTTTTCGCGCACGCATTAAATGCATATTTAAGACTTATATCTCTACAGCTATAGCTCAAAGGAGATCCCCAATTTTCGGCCTCGAACCATATGTAATCTGTGCTAGAACATCGGACTAGACAAGAGTAAACTATATACCAAAAAATTCGTCTTATTTATAAGATAAACACATTTAAATCTTAGCTTCAGCTGCTCTTGCCAAATGAACAAAATAATGCAAAAAAGTTTTCACAGTATTTACCTCATTACATACGATTTTATAATCGATTGAATCGATTGATAATTATCGATTGATGGAACATAATAATATATTTTATGTATTATTTATTGATTATAATTATAATATTAATTTAATTTTAACATATTTTCGTATTCCATATAAATCAAAACTATGTAATATATTATAATTACCATTTAATCGTTACGCTAATTTTATTAAATTACATTTCGTATATTTTGACATCGATTAATCGATTGACAACAAAGATGATGTAATCCCTAATAATGTCATTTTGGTAACCATAGTATTTATAAATAACATCATTGTATTGTCATATTTGTCATCGATCTTTCATCTTTCTACGTTTTTTCTAGTTCTTGTATATTTTTACTATCAAATATTTTCAGCGTATTTGGAGTCCTATTTACTATTGAAACTCATCGACACGTACACAGTGATTTTAATTTTCTATTGTATTTGCTTTCGTACTTGTGTTTTGGTGAATGTGTTTCGCAGTTTCGCTACAATTTCTTGCAAACCAATACTATGTATATGAATATGGACTCCTTAATCGCCTGTTTTGTGACTGACAAAGGTTCAGAATAAGTCCTGAACACTGGATAATGTACCCTATACATCTTTAGAAGATCAGGAGGTTGCTGTGGCCATACTTACAATGAGTATATTATGGTATCTTGATTGGGCAAGGTACCAACGAAATATAGCGCCTCCTGCACAACTAGACGAAATATTAATATATTATAATGATAACTAATAAAATCTCTTGAAATATGCAATAGCTTTTATTAAACAACCTTTTTATGACATTCGTTTTGGGTGAAAACCATTTAAGTAGTAGATAGTATAATAGTCACCCGCCAACTTAGTTTTAGCCATTACACTCGTAGTTTAAGTGTTAGTATTTTTGAGAAACTTTTATTTTTATTACGTTTGTAACATACATATTAAATAGCACTGTGACACGAGTATGACATAATCATAACCTATAATTAAGGTGATTGATTCTAGGATTTCCTTAGTTGGCCATTGCTGACAGCCGTGAAAATTGGAGAAATTAAACCTTTTGCAATGATCTAATTGACAGCCAATTTCCAGTCTTGTCTACTTAGGCCTGAGTTTCTATGGAAGCTGGGGTTCTCCTTTAAGTAGAACCAGCAAGCACCAGCTTTCGATTTAAAAAAGAGTCATCATAATCGGTTCTTCCAGTCGAAAGTTCTGAGGTAACAAACATAATATAAAAAAAAACAAAAAAAAAACAGTCGAATTTTGAATATACTGCTCTTTTTTTGAAGTCGGTTAAAAAGATGTATCGAATCTTGGTAATACTCGTGTCCAATACAGCATAAACGCAATCATTCAATAATTTATTCAAGATATACGGTTTGGGCGGCAACGCATCGTGAGTATACTCTACGAGTCTAGACTAGTGTAACTAGTTTAGTCTAGGGCAACGACGACCATTCACCGTTACTTTGTTTGTCTATTATTGGGCTAATTCCAACATTTGAATTGGTAAACTGCAATTCATACTGGAACAGTGAAATGGAGTACAAAATAATGGCTGTAGATAACACATGGCTGAAAAAACTTTTTGTTTACAACTTCATGCATTCTAATTTTATTTCGGTCTCCGGTTTCTCTTGGGAACTAGCTATAAGCGGATCCTGATTCCAGTCGTAATTTATAAGGCTTTTTATAGGAATTATTTATTATCATCACAGGTTTTTTAAATACACGTTTTTCTTACGTATTGTTTTGTAATTGTTCCTGTTAAGGTAATGAATCTTTATCACTGTTTACATTTTTATCATTGTCATCATTATTATCACCTTGCGCCTTGAGGTTGTTATTATTAGTGATTATTTTTATTATCATTATTGTGATCGTTAATGTCATCGTAGGGCTTTGCTCCCACTTGATTTGATTCTTTAGTTCGATCGTCGAACGTAGTCACGACATCATCATTATTATCGTTCTCATACTTATCATCAGCATTGTTATCACTATTATCGTCTTGATCTTAATCATCTTATTCGTATCCGAAAACATCATCATCTATACGAATCTCTTGATTTGTCCTGCCTTACTTTGCCATATTTATCAAATTATTATACCTACGCTCGCCGATCTACACGCGACTAACGGGCGCACTGAAAATCAGAGGACGTAGAAAGTGCCTGCTGCTTGCTACGCCGTACTCTGAGTGCGACCCTTTTCCGGCATGTTGGTGGCTGCAACTCCGAATGCAATTTGTAATTGTTGTTATAAGTAATAGTTTTTTAACATTGTTGCAGTGCCTATGTCGGATTAAATGTTTCTTCCTTTCTTTCTTTCTTTACGTCGTATTTTCATTAACCTATATATTAGGTATACTGAAAAAGCTATAACCAATAAAAATTTCTAACTATCTCCGTAAGTTACAAACTAAACCAATATCTTTTTAGCCCGACCCGGCATCCCAAGGGACGGCGGACGGCAGATTCTGGTGTAAATTAGACAGCGGGCGGAATGTAATAGGATAAGTGCTAAGGATGATTTACGGTTTCTTGTCGAAAATTTAGCTTTTTAGTAAAAATATAGCGTGCTATGCCCAGCGGCTTAAGATGATCCTAAGTGATCGATTGAGTTAAGTTAAGCAGCTGCTCCATCAATCCGCACTAGAGCAGCGTGGTGGAGTATGCTCTAGGCCTCCTTAAGAGGAGAGACCCGTACCCAGTAGTGGGCCATTAATGGGTTGAAGCAAAGCAGCTGCGGGGCGGTCGGTAGTTGAATGGATGACTGCTAAATAGTGGAAAACTTCTTGGCGTCGTTCAAGGGTACATAATATAACAGTCGTTAATCCATGTTGAAGGCCTTTGGCCGGCATGAAATTCCAACATTTGGGTTGGCCACAAGTCCGCACTGGAGAAGCTGTCTGTGTGTGTGTGAATGTCGATCGAGGCCTTTATTGGTTTCAACCCATTAACGGTCCACTACTGAGTACGTGTCTCTCCTCTTGAGAAGGCCTAAAACACCACCACGCTGCTCCAGTGCGGATTGGTGGAGAGGTCAGTGGCCAACTCGAGTGTCAGAAGTTTTTAAACCGCCGAGATGGCCAACTGTTATCTTATGATAACAGCCGGGACCGACGTCTTTACATGCCCTCCGAAGCACGGAAATGCTCAAGAATTTTTATTCCACTAGCGGTCACCCATCCAACTATTCACACTCAAGAGGACTAATCGAGGGTACGTGGGGACCTTTCTACTCCTAACTCATGGATAAAGTAATGGTTATGCTGATAGCTGATCTCTATTGCCAGTTAAATATAACGACGCATAGTTTAAAAAATCTTTCCGATTCAAACTATTTTGTGGTAATCATAGCCTTTCTGTTGAAGTAAGATTATCCGAAATGGACGATCTTTAAAATATCTTCAAGTTCGTAATAAATTCACAAAACTCACAAACTGGCGAATACTTCTAAAATGCGGTCGGGTCAATGTACGTACAGAATTTATTAATTATCCTCTGTAATAAAACTTCTCTTTCAACTGAAATGTGCCATCACGATAGGGCAAGCGATATTTTTTTTACAATTTTTCCCGAAGCGAAGCGAGGGCGATTTCCTAGTATTATATTATATAAATATATAAAATTGAAAAGAGACACACCACTGATTAAACAAAAAATCTCAGAAACTACCGAACCGATTATGATGAAATTTGGCAGGGAGATAGATTATGCTAAGGAGACGTCAGCTAAGAACGGATTTTTGGAAATTCATCCCCTAACTAGCAAAAATAGGGGTCCGAAGTAATTTTCATACAAACCAACTTCGTCAGTTTTAGAGTTATAAGTATAAATTCTTTTATGTAAGTTTATAGTAATAAACAAAAATTAAATTTAGCACATTTTTTGGAAAATCATCCCTTAAAGGGTTAATTTAGAGGAAAACAGTCAGTACTCAACTTCGTCATTTTTGAAGTTAAAAACATGAAAACTTACATTTTAGCTCAAAATTAGAAACTAAATTTTGAAGTATTACGTTTTTTTGGAAAATCATCCCCTAAAGTGTTAATTAAGGCAGCACAAGTTAGTATGGGAACTTCGTCAGTTTTGAAGTAAGAAGGGTGAAAATTTGTATTTAAGCCTATATTTAGACACAAAAAATAACTGTATCACGGTTTTCTCGAAATTCATCCCCTAAAAATAGGGGTTGGTAGTCAATTACATACAAATCAACCTCACCAGTTTTCGAGGTATAAATATGAAATTTTTTATGTAAGTTTATAGTAATAAACATAAATTAAGTTTAACACATTTTTTGGGAAATCATCCCTTAAAGGGTTAATTTAGAGGACAACAGTCAGTAGGCAACTTCGTCATTTTTGAAGTTAAAAACATGAAAATTTACATTTAGCTCAAAATTAGAAACTAAATTTTGAAGTATTACGTTTTTTTGGAAAATCATCCCCTAAAGTGATAATTAAGGCAGCACAAGTGTAATGAAACTACGTTTGCCAGATAAAGACTGATTTTATTAGCCACACGCAGGTGGTATGCACAATAATATTTTTACATACCCTCCAGTCTACTTTATATTATTACATCTTTCCCTTTATAAAAATGAAAGACAAAACTTACAATATGTTGACAAAACTTAACCTTAAATACAGTATAACATAATACACCAACAAGTTTATAGTGCCATAAAAACTTAATCTATTTATTTTTTGTGTTCTTAACGTATAATATATATTATTATTTTTTAAATGAAAACAGACTACCGATTTTATCTCGAGCCTTCTGTGAGGCCTCTCTTCGCACGCGATCCAACTGTGGCTCCGATGCCGTAGGCTCACAGAAGACGTTGGGCTGATCGCAAACATTCTTCTCACACACTCTCACACTTTCACTCACACCTGTCTCTGCTTCCATAAATATATCCTCTTTCTCATCATCATGAAATTGCACTTCATCCTCATCATCCATCATCTTTCCTTTCCGAGAAGACGAAGGAGAAGTAGGGGGAGAAGGAGATCGATTAAGTTTGACCAAGTGCCGCCTGTTACGTCTATATATCTTACCAGTTTTATCTATAAGAAAGTATGACCGCGGCTGCGCAGCACCGCTGTGGACGCGCACGCGGCGCTTGCTCGCGTCGTTGGCCATTATGACGTCATCCCCGGGAAGCAGTTCTGGCAACGGCCGTGTATGTGCATCGTAATAATTCTTAATTTTTTGCCGATTATAGCAAATTCTGTCATAATCCGGATTATTATTGCGCTCCGGTCGAAGTTTATTAATATGTACCGGTAAACGTGTGTTCAGTCGACGACCCATAAGCAGCTGAGACGGTGAGCTGATTCCGTCTCGTGGAGTTGTCCTTAAATTGAGAAGACCTATATAAAATTCAGTTATGTTACCTTTTGTTTTGGTTAAAATACTTTTTACCGTTCGCACGGCCCTTTCACTCATGCCGTTGGACTGAGGGTAATGAGGTGAACTGGTAACGTGTTTGAACCCCCATTCCTTACTAAAGTCAGCGAACTCCTTTGAAGCGTACGCAGGTCCGTTGTCCGTTATGACCTCCATCGGAATCCCGTGTCTCGAAAATTGCTCCTTCATAGCCAAAACGACCGATTTCGTGCCGATAGAATTCAAAAGGTTAACTTCAATATAATTAGAAAAATAATCTACAAGAACTAAATAGTATTTTCGTCCGTATTCAAATATATCCGACCCTAATTTGACCCACGGGACATCGGGCACTGCGTGCGACATCATCGGCTCGCGCGGCGGGCGCGGGGCGTGCTGCGCGCAGACGGTGCACGCGCGCACCATCCGCTCGACGTCGCGCGACATGCCGCACCAGAACATGACGTCGCGCGCGCGCCGCTTGCACCCCTCGGCGCCCAAGTGCCCCTCGTGTACTCGAGTAAGCATTTCGCCGCGTAGACGACGCGGGATAAAAAGAAGATTATCTTTAAATATTAATCCTTCCGCGTGTTCTAAGCTCTCCCGATACGCCCAGTGTTGGCGCACCGTGGGATCGACTTCCCCCTTGCTGGCCGGCCAACCGTCTGTTATATATTTTAATAATTTTTGACACTCGACATCCTCGAGACATGCCTTTTTTATCGACGCTAACCTATCGCTACTGAACCTTACGTTTTCAATTAAATAACACGTTTGCTCCTCCAATTCTAAACATACTTTATCGTGCATGGTTTCCGGTAACGCCGCACGCGAGAGTGCGTCCGCGATGTACATATACTTCCCCGGCTTATAAATTACTTGAAAATCGTAACATTGTATACGTAACATCATTCTCTGCAACCGCGCCGGAACTGAATCGAGCGCCTTTTTAAAAAGCGATTCTAAAGGTTTGTGATCCGTCTCGACGATGACGCCACCCCTCCCGAATACATATTGGTGGAAACGCTCCAATGCAAAAACGATAGCGAGCATTTCTTTCTCGATCTGTGCGTACCTGCATTGCGTGTCGGTGAGCGTGAGCGACGCGAACTCGACGGGGCGCCCCGCCTGCAGCAGCACGGCCCCCAGCGCCACCGCGCTCGCGTCCACCGACACCACCACCGGCTCCGAGCTGGAGTACAACGCGAGCACGGGAGCCTCGCACACGGCCTGCTTGAGTTTACTCACCACCGCGTCGTGCGTTGAATCCCACACCCACTCGGCGTCCTTTTTTAATAAGCATCTAAGGGGCGATACGATGTCCGAGTACTGCGGAATAAATTTTGATAAGTAATTTATCATACCTAAAAATCTCTCGAGTGACTGTCTATTGCTGGGAGTAGGCATTTCCGTAATAGCCTTCACCTTGTTAATGTCTATATGTATCCCCGCTGCACTGAATGTGTGACCTAAGTATGTTACTTCTTCGACACCGAATTGACATTTATCGCGGTTGAACTTTAACCCGACGTTTCGCGCTCGGTCTAATAAACTTTTCAACCTGCGGTCGTGCTCGTCCCGTGACGATCCCCACACTATTATGTCGTCGACGAATGAGTCGACGCCCTCCAGATCTTCGAGTAGCTGTCTTACCTTGGCGTGAAATACCTCGGAAGCTGAATTGATACCGTAAGGCAAACGTAGGAACTGATACCTGCCGAAAGGAGTTCCGAAAGTGCATAGGTCGGCGCTTTCATCATCGATGGCGATCATCCAAAAGCCAGACCTGGCGTCCAGCTTACTGAACCAGCGAGCACCTTGGAGCTTGGTCGCTATTTCGGTAAGGGTGGGGAGGGGGTAGTGTGCGCGGCGTATCACGCGATTTAGTGGCCGAGGATCCAAACACACTCTTACGTCACCATTCTTTTTCGCAGCCAACACCAATCCATTCACCCACGGCGTCGGATGTGTTACCTTACGAATGACACCCATGTTTACCATATCGTTCAATGCATTCATTAATTTATCTCTCACACCGATCGGTATCTTTCGTACCGGACAGACGCAGGGCATTGCATTTTTTTCTAACATAATTTTATATGTACCTGGTAACTTGCCTAAACCGTTAAATAAATCATTATAATCATCTATACATAAGGTAAAAACACGTTGAATTAAACTGAGTTCCTCACAAGCATATTTTCCTAATACATTCTGACACTCGTTAATAGTAATTACAAACTTAAGATTATATGTTTTATTTTTATACCTACACGCAATAACTCGTGTTCCCATGACAGGAATATAGTTACCACAAAACGATTGCGCAACAATTGTGTTAGGCATTACATCGTTATCATTATAACCTAAGCTTAAAAATGTTGTTAAAGAGATCACATTAATGTCGGAACCAGTGTCTAATTTGAACCTTATTTCTTTACCGTTACGATCTAAGTACAATGACTCGTACCACTTACACTCGTCTTTCCGTTCACGGTGTTCCTCAATAGTCGACACAAAATATAAGTTTTCGTCTCCCTCGCGACTATCGAATTCACATACCTCGTATATTTTCTTACTTATTCTGGCAGGGCACATCTTCTTGTAATGACCTACGTTGTTACACCTATAACACTTAGTATACGTAGCCGGACATCTAGAAGTGCTCGTAGCACATCGCGCACTTCCACAGCAAGTACATATGCGCGTAGCCGACGCGTTGCCGCCACTGTCACGGCTGCCGCCGCCGCGCCCCCGCTGTCCGTCTCGTGCGCCCGCTCCGCCGCCGCCTCCCGCGCCGCCGTACCGCGCGCCGCGCTCGGCCTGCACGCGCCCTCGACCTTGAACCCAGCGGTTCCTGCCGACGATGGCGTCCACGGCGACGAGTGACGAATCCAACTCGTTACTGCCCGTCTTTGCTACCTCTATGTGCCGATTCTCCTCGTTCGACATCTCATTCGCCTGGCAAATCTTCACGGCTGCGGCTAACGTTAATTCATCCGTTCTCAGCAATCTATCACGTACTGATGTATCGTAGACTCCACACACGATTCGATCCTTGATGAGCCCGTCTTCCAAGTGTTCGAATGCACAGTGCTGGCTGAGCAGTTTTAAAGCGGTCACATACTCGTCAATTGTTTCGCACTTATCTTGATTTCTCGTAAAAAATTTAAAACGAGCCATCGTAGTATTTTGCTTCGTTGTGAAGTGCTCATTAAATTTTTTCGTTACCACCGTGATGTCGTCGCGATTTTCATCCTTCGTAAACTTGAAAGTAGAATAAATGTCGTAACCCTCCGTTCCGATTAGATTGATCATCAAGCTCGCTTGGACATCACTGGACTCCTTGTGAATTCCGGATGCTTTCAAAAATATTTCAAATTGGCGATGCCATTTTCGCCACGCGTCAGCTCGACTCGCCGGTCCGCCTTCTAAAATTAATTCCGATGGCGGTCTTGCGTGCTCCATTTTAACACACAAACACGGTACACTACTGATTGTCCGATTTACACCACTTTAGAGTCTTTAGACTATACAAATTTATCAAAAATTTAACCACCGCTGCCACCATGTAATGAAACTACGTTTGCCAGATAAAGACTGATTTTATTAGCCACACGCAGGTGGTATGCACAATAATATTTTTACATACCCTCCAGTCTACTTTATATTATTACAACAAGTTATTATGGGAACTTCGTCAGTTTTGAAGTAAGAAGGGTGAAAATTTGTATTTAAGCCTATATTTAGACACAAAAAATAACTGTATTACGGTTTTCTCGAAATTTATCCCCTAAAAATAGGGGTTGGTAGTCAATTACATACAAATCAACCTCACCAGTTTTCGAGGTATAAATATGAAATTTTTTATGTAGGTTTATAGTAATAAACAAAAATTAAGTTGAACACATTTTTTTGGAAAATCATCCCTTAAAGGGTTAATTTAGAGGACAACAGTCAGTAGGCAACTTCGTCATTTTTGAAGTTAAAAACATGAAAATTTACATATTAGCTCAAAAATAGAAACTAAATTTTGAAGTATTACGTTTTTTTGGAAAGCCATCCCCTAAAGGGACAATTAAGGTGGTGCATGTTAGTATGGGAACTTCATCAGTTTTGAAGTAAGAAGGGTGAAAATTTGTATTTAAGCCTATAGTTAGACACAAAAAATGTATGACGGTTTTCTCGAAATTCATCCCCTAAAAATAGGGGTTGGTAGTCAACTACATACCAACCTCACCAGTTTTCGAGGTATAATTATTAAATTTTTATGTAAGTTTATAGTAATAAACAAAAGTTAACTTTTTAACACATTTTTTTGGAAAATCATCCCTTAAAGGGTTAATTTAGAGGATGGAACTCAGTACACAACTTCGTCATTTTTGAAGTTAACAACATAAAAATTTATATATTAGCTCAAGATTAGAAACAAAATTTTAAAGTTGTGTTTTTTGAAAAATCAACCCTTAAAGGGTTAAATAAGAGTGTGTAAGTTAGTATGGCAACTTTGTCAGTTTTGAAGTAAGAAGGGTGAGATTTTGTATATAAGCTTATAGTTACACACAAAAAATAACTGTATTACGGTTTTCTCGAAATTCATTCCCTATGGGGCGAAACTAAGGGGATGTAAATGTATTTAAGAAACTTCGTCATTTTTGAACTCTGAAGTAATGTAAAAATTTAAGCTTATAATTAGTAACAAAAATAATTGTTACAGGTTTTCTTGGTTATTCATCCCCTGACGGTTTTTAACCCAGGGATGTAAGTTTGTACGACGCTTCGTCAATATCGAACTCAGAAATGTGAAAATTAATCAAAAATTAACCTTAACAGGTTTTTAGGAATTTCATCCCCTAAGAGACAAATAAAAGGGTTGCAAGTTTTACAGGAACTTCGTCATTATGAAAATTAATGTGTAAGCTTATAGTGAGAAACAAAAATTTAGTATAGGGGACTCTACGGTTGGGAGTGGGAGGGAAGAGGGAAAGGAAGCAGAAAAGAGACCAGGACCGGTAGAGGGAGAGGGACAGGAAGTGGGAGAGGGACCGGGAGTGCAAGAGGGACAGGGAGCGGGAGAGTTACAGGAAGCGGGAGAGGGACCGGGAGCGGGAGAGGGAGAGGGATAGAAAACGGGAAAGGGAGAGGGACAGGGAGCGGGAGATGGACCGGGAACGGGATAGGCAACAGGAGAGGGAGAAGAATAGAGAGCTGGAGAGGGAGAGGGGCAGGAAGCGGGAGAGGGAGTGGGACAGGAAGCGGACGAGAGACCAGGTGTGGGAGAGGGAGAGAGAAAGGGAGCGGGAGAGGGAGAGGGACAGGAAGTTGGAGAGGGACTATGAGTGGAAGAGGGAGAGAGAGACAAAGAGGGATTAATATTGAAATTTTTAACGAATAAATAACACTTCAATAACATGTTACAGCACCAAAAATTTGTTTTTAAAATTATTGTTTGTCTGTCTGTCTGTCTGTCAGGGCATCACATCAAAACCCTTGGACTGATTTCGACGGAAATTAGTTTTGTTTTTTATACTTTTGGTCATATTTTAGAAAACTTTTCATTAATAAAAATTAAAATGTTTCCATGGAAACAAGATGAAACTTTGTATGGATTATTTTTAAAATATCAACAATTTGCTTTAAATTTGCTTCAAACGTTTCTCCTTTAATTGACGGAATACATGTTTTCAAATTTTTCATGAAAAAGAAAAAAAGCAAATTACTTAATGTGAATATTGTTTATTTTTCAAAACCCGCTGCCGGAGGAATGATTGTATCGTAGGTTTTACTTTATAAAGTCCTAAATTCAATATAAATTAACCTGTTATTAAATTTTCTTCTGTGAGGGGTACAAATATAATTTCATAATAAGCATAATTTCCGCGTGCGAAGCTGCGGGCAACAGCTAGTATTATATAAAAGGCAAAAGTGATTGACTGATGTATCAACGCACAGGCCAAACCCTTAGGCCTAGAAACTTAAAATTTCGTACACGTATTCCTCTTATGACGCAGGCATCCACTAAGGAAGGATATTTCAAAATTCAAGGGGGTGAAATAGGGAATAAATATGATAAGCACAATTTCCGCGTGCGAAGCTGCGGGAAACAGCTAATCAAATATACAATTGTATGGTGCACAAACCTCTTTTTAAACATTTAATATCATCAGTTAACTTTCATTCAGAAAACTATGGTTAAATGGAAGAGCTATAAGAATGGGAAAGCTGTTGTTGTATGTGTAGACGTTGAGTAGGTACGTCTAAAATTAGTAAATAATAATAACGACGACACCCAAAGACTTCAGATCCTAAATACTATTTAACAATTTCACCCTCGATGACAAAACGTCTACCGCTTACGGTAAAACAAGTCATGAATAAAGATGAAGTTATCAACAGAAATTCCTTCGGATAAAGGGGCCTGGCAAGTGGAAAACAATTAGAACTTAGATAGTGGGCCAGAACATTGTAAGCTTCATAGCATTAGACAGTGCGCATGTGAATTTATGTTTGTTTAACAGTTCTGTTATTAAATATAAAATTACATTATTATATTTAGGTGTCTTGCAAACTTTTATTAACTTAAAAGCAATGATATTATATATTAGCACCGCCAAGGACTGGAATAACTTGCCTGCGTCGGCGTTCCCGCCTGCCTATGATGTGGATGTCTTCAAGAAAAGAGTGAATAGGCTTTTACTAAGTTAATGTGCTCACCACCTTGGACCACATCTCCACTTACCATCAGGTGGGATTGTGGTCAAGCATAAACTTATTTGTGTAAAAAAAAAAAAGTAAAAAAGAGGTAGATATGTCACTAGCGCGCCGAAGATGAAGATCGTAAGAGCGGTCAATTGACCTCTGTTTGCTCGTAGTCGCTCTGGCAATACAAGACGATATGCACGCTTTTGTTGTCAGAAGTGCTTGAGATTTGACAGACAACGTTAAAATGCCTTCGTGTATTATTGTAGTGTGATTGGTGTAGTGAAACAAAAGATAAACGTGTGTGTTGTAGCTCTTTTCGGAACAGATTTTTTGGTTGATTTGATTGATTTGAATTGAAATTTATTCTTACTTCAAAAAGCTTACAAAACTTTAAGAATCTTAAAAGTAACAAGTCCAAACTAAATAACGAGTAGTAGGTACCTAGAACCTACAGGCAATAAATTGTGAATGAGTGTGTGCCAGGAATCCTGTGTTTTATTTAGCATCCTGAGATACGCTCATTGAGAGATATCCTCATTTATTTATTCATTTTATTTATATGCGCCTCAAAAGCCACCTCACAATACCACCAAGCACCATCAACACACTTAACTCACACCTACTAATACGTGATCCCAAAAACAAAACACATTTTTGCTCCCAGCTCCCAGGTTGCAACAAAATAAAGATCTTATCGGGCTATGAACGCGAAAACGTATTTTATCTTTGACTTCCGGAAAGGACCCCGCACTAATTGTTTGAAAATTGTGTTTCAGCGGATTGGTCTGAATTTTTGGTATGTTGTAGCCCTAACCGTACTGATCAAAAGTCTTAATGGGCACGACCCCCCCAAATGCGTATTTTGTCCTCCAGGGGGCACTTTCCCCCCAAAGTCTATTTATTCTATTTCTGCGGAATCATTCAGAATTTTTAGTATGTTGTAGTCCTAATCATGCTAAACAAGAGTCCCAATGGGTACAACCCCCCCCAAATGCGTATTTTGTCCTCCAAAGTCTTTTCCCCCCAAAGTATACTTATTCGATTTCTGCGGAATCATTGTGAATTTTTAATATATTGTAGTCCTAATCATGCCAAACAAGAGTCCCAATAGACACGACCCCCCATATTGCGTGTGTTTTCCTTCCAGGGGCGCTAACCCCCCCCCCCCCCCATGTTCTATTTATTTGATTTTAGCGGAATGATTCTGAATTTTTGGTATGTTGTAGTTCTAACCGGGCCAATCAAGAGTCTCTATAGGAACGAACCGTATTCCGTAGGCGTATTTAAGCCACCTGGAGAAAGAAAAACCCCCCAAAGCTAATTCATTTAAAACCTACATTTTTTTAATAACTTTCTGAGCGTTTTTTTCGCAAGGGGCAACCTCCCCCTACCACGTTCATTCATGTGATATCAGTGGAATCGTTCCGAATTCTTAAGTATGTTGTAGCCCTTACTAATGCAATGTAAATCCCTAATGGGCACGATCTCTTAACTGCATATATTTATTCAGAAATCCTGCAAGTCCTTAATGCCCTGTTTTTGGTGTGAACTTCAACATTTTTCTTCATACTCAAAATCCAGATCTTGTTGTTTAAGATTTTTAGTGTTATTAAAGCTTTGGGGGGTTTTTCTTTCTCCAGATGGCGGAAATACGCCTGCGGAATACGGTTCGTTCCTATAGGAACTCTTGATTGGCACGGTTAGAACTACAACATACCAAAAATTCAGAACTATTCCGCTAAAATCAAATAAATAGAACATGGGGGGGGGGGGTTAGCGCCCCCGGAAGAAGAACACACGCAATATGGGGGGTCCTGCCTATTGGGACTCTTGTTTGGCACAATATACTAAAAATTCAGAATGATTCCGCAGAAATCGAATAAATAGACTTTGGGGGGAAAGTGCCCCCTGGAGGACAAAATACGCATTTGGGGGGGTTGTGTCCATTGGGACTCTTGTTTGGCATGATCAGGACTACAACATACTAAAAATTCTGAATGATTCCGCAGAAATCAAATAAATAGATTTTGGGGGAAAGTGCTCCCTGGAGGACAAAATACGCATTTGGGGGGGTCGTACCCATTGGGACTTTTGATCAGTACGGTTAGGGCTACAACATACCAAAAATTCAGACCAATCCGCTGAAACACAATTTTCAAACAATTAGTGCGGGGTCCTTTATTCATCCGTTGAAAAGTATGTAGCTATTAAGGAACATTGATCGTAGCAAAATATTTCTCAGTCGTTGATATGAACGAGAGAGGAAGTCGTCTCGCTCCATTTGAAAAGAGAGCCGTTTAAAATTCGAACTATTTCAAACTTTCCCTTTATAGAAAATCCTTGGCCAATCTGTTGGATACCTACTGCCTTGTAAAATGGGTAACATGACACGATATGACTTATCTTTGCGAGTGTTTGTTTTCAATAAGTTACCTAGTCATAATAAATAAATAAATAAATAATACCTTGATAAATTAGAATGTTAGGGTCACATACTTTAGGCATAAAAAGGTTAGTACTTATATGGTACCAAAATGTTCAATACTTATAGGTACCTACCTGTTCGTACGATTATAATGAAATTCAAATATCCAATTTTGTATCTATTGATATCTACCTACCTAAAACAAGAGTTCATTAATTAGGACAAAACAAAAAAAACTACATAGAAAACGATTATAATAAAAGATATTGAGGGTAAGGCAATGATGTTGGGGTAAGGGACGTATGTATTTTGTGGTACAGACACAGAATACATTATTATAGTTTAAACAGAAACGAAAATCTTTGCCCCCGTGTGTCATCAACATATCGCTGCTTAAATTCAAAAGGGCCACAAGTCGAAAAAATTACAAATCCTTTTTAAAGCAAAAATCGTATCTATTCTGCCTATATTTTTATATTCGAAAAAGACACAGAGTGTTTTCGCATTAAAAATGGAGAAATCGCACAACAGCCCTTTTTGCATTTTGACACTTAGGTGGCTAACTTCAGATCAAAGCCGCCATCTTCCCAGTTGCAACCCTCCAGTCAGCGCGAACGCACGTTTGTTATGTGAAAAAGGGCCACATTCCGAAAAAGACCTAAAATGGGATCGAAAGTTATAATCAAAAGTGCCACTTTTCAAAATACGACCGTATTGATTTAAAAATACATGTAAATATAACATTATCTCATATGGAAAAGTGCCGTATTTTGTGATATGTCCATTTTGAGTTAAAATAAAATGTGTTTTATTATTATTATATTAAAGATAAGTGCAGTATTGTGCAATGTTTAAATTTAAAACTTAACATAATAATTACAAACTAAACAAGGTTGTTATTATTGTGTTAAGTTTTAAATGAAATATTGATGCAAGGTCAAAAAGGTTTAAAATAGTGCCCGCGGCCGGCTAGAAAGGCGATTCTTCCTGCGCTTATATATTTCCGTATATCACTGGCAGTGGTTTATCTATCTTGCTCAAACTTGCACAAATTATGGCAAGTAAGATAAGGATGGAATTTAATGTCATTTGTTATACAATTTCCTGCTGGTAATTTTAATAAAACTTAGCCAAAGCGACGTCATCGTTCCGTGTTTGTTAGTGGCGGTTGACGCGTGGTATATCGTAGTATATTTTCGTGTTATTTTGGTGTATAGAGTTATAAATTTGAGATTAAAGTGTATGTTTATTATAAAAAGGTACATATTGAACACTAATTAATATCGTTAGTTCAAACTAAAGATTTTAGTTAGAAATTGATATGTAATCGGGGAGAGAAGTTGACTTTCATAACCGAATAAAGGTTGCACAGACACGGTGTTTTATATCTCTTTTTTATAGCTATCTTGTTCAAACTTGCATAACTTATAGTTAATAAGATAAGGATTGAATATAATATCGTTAAATAAAGAACATAAAGCCGGTTTAATAAAATATCAGTCTGAGCGGAGCCATTGTTATAGTTTGCGTTCACGCGTACGAGTCGCGATATTTTCGTATTATTTTGTCAGTTTTGTTATAAATTTGTTGATAAAGTGTAGTTTTTTATATTTATTATAGATAGATACGTAATAAACACTTTTAATTTCATAACTTTAGTTCGAAATAAAGATTTCGATTATAAATTGACTTCGTTATCACTATCATTCATCATCATGATTTGCGCCACCCTTATACATTTTGACTAGTTTTTTATATAAAAACATTCAATATCTTATTATTATTTATTTTTTCTACAAATAAGACATATAACTACGTAACATTTAATTTGAATATCTTCGATTATATTTTGCGTAGTAAAATAAAGAAAATAGGCCTGCAGACGGCCACGGACATTTCTAAGTTTTGATTTTTATGTTTAGGGGTATATAATATAAAAAGTCTATCGACATGTTTATTTTTTTAATGTAATATTGTAAAACAATATATTCTTGTATAAATAACATTAAAATAACATAAATTAATGATTTTATTTTATAAATATAGAAATATAACGCAAAATATTGCGTCTTTCGCAACTTTTTTTGCTTTTTTTTACTTTCTCCAACTTGACACTGGAATAAACAATATATTTGAAGGTATAAATATACTTAATTTTATATATTCTGTTAGCTTAAGTCACACAGATTATAACAACATCAATTTTATATACATGTTCCATAGAAAATTTTGGAGATATAGTAATTTTGGTGCGCTGCGACGTGGGTGGTCCCGCTATGCCTGGTCTAGGACTGGAATAGGCCTGACCATATCCGCTGTTTTGCGTAAAATTTGTTTGACACCTGAGCGGATAATATTGTTGTACGCATGAATTGTGTCCGTCAACAATTTAACTAATAACTAAATTTCTGTATTTATAGAATGAATAGCAGAGCTCGCCGGATTATGAATATTTTCAAAACAAAAAACGATGGTTTTTATAGTTGATTTTTTATAATTTTATTGTAAGGTATTGCTAATATGCTACCATTTAGTCATAAACAAAAACTAGCTTATTAAACAAAAAACATTATACGAAAAGACTCAATAAAACGTATTTTCTGTTTGAGTTGTGGCTTTTTAATTATAAAATTCATAAACATTTTATATTTTTTTTATAATCAAAAGGGACTTATGTGATGTTTTTATTAACTGGGTAAAACTTATTGGAAACATAAAATTACAGACAAATAGAGGCTTAAAATATACATCCGATGATATATAACACATAGATATACAACGTAGATTAATAAAAATAATAAACAAAAACCGATATCAAAACTTTGACGGGCTCTCCTGTAAAAAAGTGAATTTTCGACTTGTGGCCCTTTTAAATTTAAGCAGCGATATACTGGGTGAATTGTTCAAGTATGCGTGAATGGCCAGTCCGAAACTGCGAAGAATAGCGAAAAATGCTCAAAGGAGTCTCGGGTCCAATTTTGATGAAAACAAAAACTGCATCATTACATTTTTGAAAAATCTATATTTCTAGCCAGGAATCGAACCCGTTGATTAAAAAAAACACATCCTGTATTATTACACCATTCGATATTATCGCTAACAAGGATCGAATTCTGGTTAAATTTTAAGAACCTGCTGCATTTTAAACGTCAGCTAAAAACAGTAAAAATAGTCAATCATTCTATATTTTCTTATATAAAATTTTCATATATAAGACGTATCATACATTGTATATATAGACATTATATATACATGTATGTATAACTGATATATTATATCATAAGATAAAAGCGCCCGCGCCTTTCTAGCACAATCATTGAGCACAATGGCATTTCCGATTTATGACAAAGTTTATCTAAGCTATGAATCCCCGCGCATTCCACTGCGAGAGTCTGTGTGTGGCAAAATTGTGGAAATATCGAGAACGTATAATAATATTAAATTATTATTTCGACTCACTGAAGTACAATGACATAGAACAGACATCTCGAACAAAATGTGTGTCCCGCCCGGGAGGTTCGAATTTCAAAATTGAGCCCCCGTTCTCCTTTCAAAATCGAACGAATCCATTGAAGATTGAAGACACGTGGCGCCAATGCATTGGGACATACATGGTGTTCGAGGTGTCGGTTCTATACAATAGTAATAATACTTCAATGGATGACAATGACAGATCAGTTTTGACAGTCTGTATTATGCGCCATCTTCATATATTTTTTTCAAATTGTATGGGAAATTGAAAAATCGACTTTATCAATGGATTGAATGTGCCTCATGCATTGTTTAGTGGTCTCAAACCATCTTCGCATTATGGCCTTTCAATTGAAACCATTTTGAGGCATATCGGTTGGATGGTTTCAGAGTCTATATGGGATATCTTTGCAAATATTTTTTGTGTTTTATATGTAGATAGCTCGTTTACCGGCTATTTTCATAAAAATGTCCATAAAAGGTGCATTGCTTCTCCAAGAAGGACTAACTATTTGATTGCTAGCAACAGTAAGTTTCCTATTATCTTTATTGCATCTAAATAAATATTTTCTCTAGAAGCAATAACAACTAAGCCAATTCTGTACAAAAAAAAATCCTCAAGAGACATAATCAACAATTTCAAATATTAATATCGCTAATGGCGCATGAAGAGACATCTCAATATATCTTGCGATATCAATCAGCGTACGATATAATTTACGGCAAGCGCCAAGTTTTCCCAATACTGCCGTATCTCTAGAGGGCTACATGATGTATTGAGCTAAGGTAATCCTGACTAATCTTGACTAACTAATACCACCTGAAAAACGTTTAAGGACGGTGACCAATCTATTTCCTACAGCGAAGTACATAAAGGACGTGTCATCCAAATATTAATTTATTTGCCTCATGCGAAATGGTTTACAAGTTATTCTTTGCGTAGGTTGTACACTTGTACAGTTATTTATTATTTGTTGCGTAGGTGAGGGTTATGTCATGTGTGGAATCATTAGGGTCTTACTAGAAAATAAATAACTATTTTTGTGTGTCTGTAACAATTTCAATGAAAAATATCTCTGTAACAAATTGTTTATTAGGTTTTACAATTGCAGACTTATTTATTTAAATCTGTATGCCCCAATACAAAACCCCTTTATGTACTTAAGTACAGAAGACAAAGGCAGAATTACTGCCAAAATCATTCACACAAGTTTAAATATACTATTAAAAAAAATCATTAAAAATCTATGCTTAAGTAACTAATGGGTTAGTATAGATTCCCTGCATTACTCTTTTAAGGAACAATCTTATAAACTTGACTGGAAAAAATGCCACTAAACATCTGCCCATTTATTCATTGAAAGAATTTTCAATAAAGGCTAAACAGAAAAAAACCTATTACGGGATATTTACGATAATTACGGGATGTTTAAGATAATTACGGGATATTTACGAACCTTTAAACAAGCTATGTAGCTTGTTATGTACATACAATGACATATATATAGCATGTCATTGCTTCCCAAAATTTGATCTTGTTAGCGACACTATCAAATGGTGTAATAATACAGGATGAGTTTTTTTAAATGAACAGGTTCGATTCCTGGCTAGAAATATTTATTTTTCAATAATGATGCAGTTTTAGCTTTCATCAAAATCGGCCCCGAGACTTCTTCGAGCATTTTTCGCTATTCCTTGTAGTTTCCGATTTGGCTCTCCACGCACACTTGGAAAATTCACCCTGTATATAGACTAGCGCTCTGCCCGCGGCTTTACCCGGTTTTCCGGGATATTATGTACCCTATATCTTATTTCAGATATTAGCCTATCTGTGGGTAAAATTTCATGATAATATGTTCAGTAGTTTTTCGTGGGAGAGCAAATTTTCGTATTTACAATATAAGTAGGATCTAGATTCAATCTAGATTATATTACTTTATAACGATAACGGTATTATGATAAGATAAGGGGCCATTAGCTGTTTATTGTAGCTGAGCTGTTACAGTAGCTAGTAATTGCAAGCTTCAGTGTAGATGCAATAAAAATTAATTAGGGAAACTTAGTAATGCTATACCATCAGCTAGAAGCGTTGTAATTCGATCAAGATTGGATGAAATATAGGATACCTACTTAAAAGTTTCACGTGAGTTGTTATGTATACCAATTAACATTGTTTTTATATTTATTTGTAACAAAGGTCGAACAAACCACAATTATATTTAGAAAACAAATTACTTTATTTTCCGCTGTAATTTTCACAATACAACGATATACGATTGAAGAATTGGAACTACACTCAACACGTTGACAACGTCATTAAGTAGAGTCAATTATCAACGTGTAAAATTGAGGCGAGAGGTAACTACTGACTTACTGAGTGGTTAACCCGCACCTACTACTAATGAGATAGAACGTAAAACTCTGATAATTTACAAATAATTAAACATCAAAGAGTACATTTGATAAACATATACTCCTACTGGTAGTAAGGTTCATATACCATATACTACCCTGTAACGACTGTTATGGAATAGTTAGTTAAATAATATACATTTAAACAAATTAACTCCGAAAACGTCCCCCCAGACCATCAAAGGAACAATATAGAAAATCTATGACCTTAGAGGTCTTTTGTCCATGCAAATGTCGACTCTGTTATCAATGCCATAGAGACTTCGATCAATAATTTAATTAGAAGGCATAGCTGTCGTAAACCACCATTCTTATCGAGAATGCAGAGATTAGTGGTTTGCCCTCGTCTTGTAATATCGTCAAGTTTATGTCGGCATGTGAGCCTCTTATTAAACACATGGTAACGATCGTCAACTATGTTATTACTTAGCTTATAATAATGTAATAAGGTATGACGTAGATTTAATTAAAGTCAACAGTATCATGTTCTACATCCGCCTATAGTTTAGATAAGAATGACTTTTAAGGGTTCTGTATCTCAAAAGGAAAATACGGAATCCTTAATGGTATACAATCGCTTGGAGCTGTGAAAAGATCATGCTGCTAAGTCAACGCAATCAAAGCTCCTGGCTCCTAAGCCCTCAGCAGGAACAGAATTTCTAGATTTAAAACGATTAAACCAATAATGGACCATGTTTAAGTAAGCAGAGTTAAGCCCGTACACGTGTTGTTTGCGCAGCGGTGTTTCCACGTAGGAACTTGATAGATTAGTATAAATATATACGATAAATATTACTTATAAAATTAGGATGTTTACGAGAATAAGATGACTGATGACATAAGAATGTGTTGCAATTATTCTCAAAGGAAGTAGAATTGTTCATACTTGAACCATTAAACTATTAATATATTATTAACTGTTATTATATACTTATAGACTGTTGTAAATTAACGTAGAATTA
Source organism: Thymelicus lineola (assembly GCA_963932265.1). Lineage (NCBI taxonomy): Eukaryota > Metazoa > Arthropoda > Insecta > Lepidoptera > Hesperiidae > Thymelicus > Thymelicus lineola. The sequence continues at coordinate 469 of CAWVQL010000104.1, read as the reverse complement.
TGTTTATTCAGTATGATAAATTATATGGTATTTCATTAATTTAAATTGCATATGGCAATAATCAACGAATTGTCGATCAGGTGACATTGTGAGGGTAAGAGTATAAAAAGAAACTACGCTGTATTGTCGGCTCTCAATTCTGTCCCAGTGTAGAACCGAATAGGAAGTAAAGTTAATACATTGCTAATATATTATTATATTATAATATTAGTTTCATAATGGTGTTGAAGTTACGTGGTGATTAATTCAGTCAGTGACGACTATGGAACATAACTAAATCCTCCTGCAGAAGTTAAGTACCTACCTTACTTTCAATACTATATACCGTTGTATTTTTAATGCTGTAAAGCATATTGTGTCTTTGCAAGTTTATATAATTATTTCGGTATCTTAATTCAGTATAGCCAAACTAGTATAATAAGGTGATATTGTAGCACTGCCAGTTTATAATTTGTTTATGAAAAACATT
>CAWVQL010000103.1:0-37071 GCA_963932265.1 Thymelicus lineola | reverse complement strand
TGAAAATAGTCGGCTACTTCTGCTTGTTTGTAGAAGTTTCTGAAATGACTATTACTATCAACTATTTCATTATAGGTACATACTCTTGCTCGAGTCAGAAATATTGAAACACGTGAATTAATGTACACTGTACATCGTAAAGTAGATATACACTCAAAAATTTTAACACTGTCACAAACAATATGTAACAATTCAGACATTTCAATGAAATTTCTGGAACAGTTACACGTAGAACAATACGCACGCTTCAAAACAATTTGAATTTTCAGCAGCAGAACTGAAACGCACGTAACGTACGTGTGTGGAACAAAATTGGAATAGTTCGTGAAGTGTAACAAGTGAATGAGGAATAACATGGCCCTTAAATGACCCAATAAAACAGCAATACAAGGTTAATCGTTCGTGAACCATCGATAAACGAATCGATTTAAGTTAGCGCCCCACAGGAGATGACTCAGCGACTGAAAGTTTAAATTGCCGGAGGTATTTCAAGGAGTCGCAAACCTATCGCGACTAACTTTGAGGGAGGCCCCATATAATATCGGGTTGTATACTATTTTTTCTTTGACTTAAAGTGATTATGATCTGAATGGTAAATAATAATTATAAAATCATTAACCATTATTATATTAAGCATTCGTTAATTTTTTTCGTACTTATGTAAGTACCTACCTGGTCTACTTTTCAATATTTTTTGGACTACTTGTCACCTTAATGTTTAACCTTTATTATCATTTAGATAAGTAGTTATTTATTGATTTACAAAATAATGTTCACTGTAAATCTTTGGACGTCAAAATTTTACAATAACGTTGAATTATTATTGTCGATTTAAACCACTGTTTCCTTATTGATTGTGAATATCCTTTAAAAATATTGCCGCTTCACCGCCCTGCAGATGAGGTGAAGATGTAATGAAAAAAAAATTATAAAATGGACACATAATTATCATGGCCACGTGACTATTATTACTAAAAACAGTATAAACAAATAGTGCCACATACTTTTTAAACTTAGAACTTTCAGACAGAAAACCGACGATTTTTTGTTATGTTGAACTGCCTGAATAAACTTTTAAGCTAGTGCAAAACGCATGTTAAAAAGTCTTCTGTGTTCATCCGATCTCGTCCGATTCACTACAGACGAGTATTAAGAGTCTCTTATTCATTTAACTGATGAAGAAATGAAAAGTTCTATCGGGCTGATTCCGGTCGATGTTTACACAGCTCTGCAGAACTAAAGCCTTTTCCACCGCTCCGCAGTCACGACCTAACGAGACTCGTGCCGTGTCAATAGATAGATATCGGTTTAAATATCGTGGGTTTGGATCAAAGCTTCTGAGCTTGTTTAAACGTATTATTATAATATTTAAATTAAGATACTTAGAAAATTTATTTGTAAAAGGATTCGATTGAATTTAAAATTGCACTTTAGGGTAAGATGTAGGAAAGGTAACGTTTATAATGAAATGGATTGAGATGATTTTTTATTCAAAAAATTTTGTAATTAATTTTATTACAATTAGGCAGGTGGGTAAACCCTGCTCATCATCATATCCCAGACCTGTGCTCAGGGCTAAGCGGAACACGACGAGTCATTTGCCGGCTGAATCAAGTTAAAGGTTGGTATATCTTAAACAGACTTCATAATAACACCAGTAATAATATTAATATACTACTGTGATAATAAAATTGATAATAATAATCCTTACGCGTCCCTTCACCAAGCTGGCCGGCTCCTGCTGCCTCTTACGGCATGCCAATATGGCAATATAGATTCCTCTGCTGTGCAGCTAGCAGAAACTAGCATCAAGATTACCGAAGATAAGAAAGTGTGATCATATTTTACAGTCAGTTCCCACAGTATCCATTATCGGTAATATTGATTAACAAGCCTTACACCGAATTGTATCCGTGACAGCTCAGCGCTCGTCTCGTTTTGCAAGCGGATTTACACTTGGATTTATAAGTCAAAATTTACTGTCAAAAATGTTCGCGAGCATTCTTCCAATTCGCTCTTCTATCTGCCTTTTGTCGCGTGTTTGCTGAACCTTGTATGGAGTGTGCTTTGCATGCCATTTTTCAAATAATACAGTAGTTTATTTTATTTTTTAAATTACTTTTTATTTTTAAGATGCACTACCTTTGTGACTGAATGAGATATGGTAAATTTTGATTTTTATAACGTTATAGATAACTCTTCAATTCATAAGTTTTCCTCACAATACCCAGCTTAACTTTGAACCTCGTTAGTACTGAGGGTGACATGAAAACCTCTAAGCACTGGCTTAAACAAAAACATGTTAGTTTGCCGAAAGCATGTCACGTGTGTCCCAAACACAAGTCGACAGGTCTGGCAGGAAGCCACGCGGCTCGTTTATATATCTTCGTGTTTTGACGCGCCTCGGCGATGCAACTGTGAAATGGCGAAAGAAATCCCGAATCGCAGTTGCAATTCGTAAAGCCATTCGCTTATTTGTTTTCGAAATACTGATATTCACATGGCAAGGGAATGCTTCAAACGCTTCAATTTATGGAGTTGGAAACATTCCCCCGTTTTTTATTCATTCCGAAAACTGTTTTCAAAACTTCTGGCGACTAAGTTCATAAATGATTTCAGAAGTTCAAACGACAAAGTTTGTAAAGAATGTCTGAACTCTGAATGAAATCTGCTACATGATCTACTCATTGAAATTATGTCCAAGCTGTATTACACGATTGCATTATGTACCGTCAGCAAAATAATTAAGAACGTTTCGTATTGTTTATTTAACCAACTTCAAACAAAAGGAGGAGGTTCTCAATTAGCCGGAATCTTTTTTTGTATATGTATTCTGAATAATGTGACCTCTGTTCTCTCCTCTTCAAACTATAAGAGTAAATAATTATTTCATATATCTATACTAATATTATAAAAAGGAAATATTTGATTGTTTGTTTGCATTGAATAGGCTCCGAAACTACTGAACCGATTTGAAAAAATTTCCACTATTGGGAAGCTACACTATCTCCGGGTGACATAGGCTATATTATATATATTTTTTTACTATTTTTTCCGAAACGAAGCAAGGGCGATTTCCTAGTTTCATATAAAACTGATAACATTATACATAGCGCTGAGTATTTGCACATAATAATTTACATAAAGCTTTATTATTGTTTATTAGTGGTCTGCTGTTGTCTATCGTCTGGTTGTCTCATTCCTACTTTACATTCACTTACATTCCATCTCTTTAATTTTATTGAAATGTCATGAGCAATTAGTATTATTGAATATTTATATACCACAACCATAGCACCACGACAGTGTAGGTTGACTTCTTAGCCCTGAGAAACCATAGAGGGACTATTATGTATTCTATCGCCATATCACGTATCTTAGTTCTATAAATTTTCTATACATGCGACATTAATTTTTAACTACTTTGTTGTAGCAACCTACAGACTTGACCTACAATAGTACACATCCTGAGAGTTACTCAAGAATAAATGGAATAAAGAAGTTAGATAAGACTTCGGTGCGCTCCACTAAATAAAATAAAGAACGTTCGAACACTCAGGATCTAATTTAGTAAAGTGACACTATGTGAAATAATTTCAAGAGCTATATTTGCTAGTACGGAACTACAAATTATTGTTATATTAAATCAAATTTATTTAAGAAAGAAATGGTCCCGGCGGAAATGATCACAAAAAGTATATAATTATAATAAAATTAGTACGATGTAAACAATTTTTTTTAATAAAATATATTTGTATTAAAATTCACCTGTCTTTGTATTTCTGGGAAACAATATTTATCTAATTAAGTACCTAAGCAGTTTTTTTATCAATGTGGAAATAATTTTTTACCGATGTAGAAGCTAAAAAAACCGAGCAAGTGCGTGTCAGGCCACCCGCAATGTAGGGTTCCGAAGTAGTAATTTTATCGACTATTACTCATTAACTACTTATCCTAACATAGCCGTGGAAGTTTTCCTTGCAAATTCATCATATTATAACCTATTTTTTTATTTCGGAACTTCAGAATAAGTTTTTTAGTATTTATGATGGGCTGAGGAAATTCTTTTCCCATTTCTTCTCCTACTGATAGCAAAACACCTTTAAGAAATGATAATAGAATCAAAGAAATGGCGTTCATTTAGTGTATCAATGACACCTTTATAATGAAATAATTTTGGATTTGAATACAGATATCGATAATATTGTCCACAATGTAAAAGCAAAAATATATTCTATTTATTATGTGAATCTGCAATAAAATATAACTGAATACCTACACTTTATTTATACTCGTATCCAAACCACGAAACCGCTAGAAGTGTCTCCTAGTGATAAATGACCGGTTCTGACGTTAATAGAATTAACTGCACTGTTCTGATTAATTGGTCTGTGGTTCAATTGCAATTGTAATTTGTTAATGAATATTAATCGGTATAGATCAAACATTAAAATTAAAAGAATATCGACAAAATATTTTGTGAATAAACTTTAATGTTGTAGTTCTGATGATCAAGTATATTTTGTTCTACATTACAAACGATGTTATGAAAACGCAGCGTAGATATGGTTTTATTTGTAAAGAGATTTAATTTGTTACCTTCGACAACAATCGCAACTGATCTCAGAAGTATTTCCACTTATAACCTTTTAGAATGATTCGATCATAATTTGAAAATCTCGACCCCTTTCATGATTAAATCGCACGTTTGTAGATTGTGAAGGCACCTCAATGTTCCCATCAATAATGTATGAGTTTCAAACGACAAAGTATGAAGACAAACACGGATTTAGGGGTTAATTTGCACGTACCGATAGAGTTGCAGTTCACGTTCTCGGCCGGGGTTAGAGGCGCATTGCTTAAGATCAGCGATTGAATTTGATGCTACTGTTAGAAAATTTATTCATTTAAAAGGATCCAAAAAGTACTGAAAGTGGTTAACTTATTTAAAAAACCAGTACAATATTTATAATAATATCCGTACTTTTGAGTGTTAGAATGAACGCAAAGATCGCGAACACGTCATTTTAAGGTTTGATTTTATCAAGAGAATTAATGAAAATCAGTCACATTACATTTACCTCGACTGGAAATCAAATAGGAAGTCCTTCGGTCAGCCAAATGTTTATTATAAGAGTATAATTTACGTATTTAGATACTCTAAATTCGGTTGAAACTTGAAAATGTCTCTATTTACATATTTCATCTAACTTCAAAGTCTAAAAAACAAATGAAAATAATATTTAAAATTATGATCAAAACAATTTTGTTTTAGTATTTAAAAATCCAACAATAAACTTATAGCTTGCTTATAAGATAGGTATATACTTATAGATTGCTTACAAGCAAGTACAAAGCATAACTTAAGTTGTACCATATTGATTTTTCAATTTATTCTATCCTCCCCGCTACCGCCTATTTCATATCGCACCAATACAAAACTTGGTCTCAGAGCAGTCGCGACGAAGCGTGCCTTGCATGTCTAATGTCGGAAAGCGGATTGAATGAAAGTACTGTTCAAGAAGATGAAAAAAAATAACGAACACAGGAAGAGAGGTGAAGAAAGGAACACAATGCCTTTCAAACCCAAGAACAGTTGTCTCTTCAGCCAAATTGAATAAGTTTCCAACGGTGCACTGTTATTGGGCATTCCATCGAGGATTCCGACGGAATGGAGATTTAAATCTAATATGTCAGAGACATGTTGTTCTGAGAGTTTTTATTAAAGCGATTTCTGAATAACTTAACCACGGTTATGGTAAAATAAGGATGACAGTTATTATCTATGATGTTGTTATTATTTAGTCAAGTTTGTTATTATTTTGTAGTCAAATGATTTCTGGGTAAAACAATTGTTGGGAGTGTTTTGATACGAACATTTTGAAAACAAGCTTACGAATGAACTACATTTCTGATGGCTTTCAGCTATCTATTGCTATAATTTAATTGGTCTCACCGGTTGCACGTAATCAAATATTCGTTACTTTTACGCTGAAAATAATTGTGTAATATACGACAACATGTAGTGTACGTGTAGTGTACAAACTTAGATTTGAAGTAGAGAATAAATTGAGGACAGAAATCATTTTTATTGTACTTATTCATTTCTGGTGCGAGTGTACAAGCGTTTGTACGCGAATGATCAGTTTCATCTTTTAGATATTTGGACCTCTTTGAACGTAGAATGTACTATTATGTCTTTTGTGGTAGAACGTAGAACGTGAATCATACCTTTCGTATATTTATTTTTAACAAAACATTTTGTAATAGAAGATATTACGGAACGTTTTGTATTGCATACCTAACTTTATTGCTGACTGTACAACATTAATTCAAAAGAAAATAAATTACATACATGACACGTAATGTATTGATGATAGAGAAAAGTTTCTTATAACTTTAACTTTGTACTTTAATACTTTTGCTCTTGCACGTCGTATCCTAAATGATAATAATATATTGAAGGTCATTTCCCGTGCCTTTTTAGGGTCCACGAATGTAGTTTTTTATTTATTTTTTATTTTTCCCCTGATTTCAGGTTTCCCTACCTTTAGTGTATTGATTTTTAAAAATAAAATATAATATTATATTAATATACTTAAAAATAAATTAATTAATTAAGTATATAATTTTATTATATTTATAATGAAAATACAAGTATAATATATAGGTATTACAAGTATATAGGTATTACAGGTATTATTTATGGGCATGAACATCATCTGAATTGAAATACAGTTAGTCACACAGTGGACCGCCAATTGATTGAAGATAATATGGTTTGGTTGAACCCAACACGCTAAAAGTAAATTGTATTTTATTCCGATTTCATTTTCAGAAAGTAACAAAAGGCCTCGAGTGTACAAAGAACTCGAAACAAGTATCAATAAAGATTATAATAGAGGCGAAAGTGCGTACATTGTTCGTGGAAGAAGACGTCCTTGGAAAAATCACTTATAATTAATTGCGAGGTTTCAGCTTTTGTTAGAACAAATCTAAAGCGAGAACACAGGTAAATGTTCAATTTATTGTTATAATAGTTTTACTTATCCTTTAATACGTTCCATATCTTGTGAGTCCAAATCAACCTCTTCTGCGTGTGTTTTACTTACCACCTTAAAGCCTAGATTCTTCTTACACCGACATCGGTCACTTACGGCAGACGAGCGTAACAAATGGTACCAATATCCTTACATTGTGAACTACAAAGCCTCACATTGCGATGCTGAAGTAAGAAATACATGCATATTGCATTGTAGCGTATGAGGCTTCATACCTCACAGTGTTTTTGTTCCGCGACCAACATCAACGTAAGAAGAATCCAGCTCTAAGCAATAAGCAAAGTAACTAACAATCAAGAATTTCATTCGGTGCTTACACACAAAACGCAAACCTAGATAACAACTACATAAACTAATTACGGATGACATCACAAATATAATAAAACTGAGTTTATAATGTTGTCTGAAGTGCGTTCCGTTGTTCGAGGCAGCGTGAACAGACGTCACGCGTCCTGGGAATCTCATAACTTATTCATTACAAACGCAATAAACTTTGTAATGTTGAAGTTAAACACATTAAAATTAGAGGTAGGTATATACGTAATGTTATTATAATGTGAGTAAAACTTTAAAACATTATAATGTTTATAGGGAACTACTTTCTAGATACATGTCTGTGGAACTACTCCTCTCACAGACATGTATCTATGTCTATGACTCCTCTCAATTACTGTCAATGTTAAAGATTAATAAATGTTTTGAAGGATTTTGAAATTAATGAATTAATATCGAGTACCTTTCTGTCAGTCCGACGTAGCCGATTTCAGTGATTTTAATAAACTGGATTATAATTTTGAGGTATAGTAAGAAGAACAAAAACTGAAACGAAATGTGAGCTTTTTAAATACATACAGAAAATGTGAAAAGCTAGATTAGACTAATTATTATTTTAATTTCTAATATACCTTACAATATGTAAGTTATATGAAGTCTATTACAATATCGTAACTTAGATTATACCATACTGCAAGTTCTACTATAAATATAATAATTTAAAAGCAACACTTATTACTTACTTACTTATTATTACAACACTATTAATAACAGAAATATTTTTTCCACTGTGCAGAAACAATAATGAATTTTATCTACAACTAGTGGATACCCAGCGTGTTTCACTACGCTAAAAATATTTCTGATGAGAATTATCACAGACGTGATGTGAGAATGACAGATCAGTGTTTTTCTTCAACGTTGATGTGCCGTCATTACATGTTGTCTTCAAATTTTTGTATGGGAAAAGTAGAAAATCGACTTTATGAATGGATTAAAGTGCTTAATGCATTGTTTTAGTAGTCTCAGGTTTGAGACTACTATGGATTATTATCTTTCAAAGGAAACCATTTTGAGGTATATAATTAGGTTGGATGGTTTCAGAGTCTATAAAGGACATCCGTACAAAAATTTTTTGTGTGTTATATAAGTGTTAGATTCTCGTAAATTAAATAAACATATAAAATTGCCTCTACAAAAACAATGTATTAATTTGTTCACTCCGTTTGGATAACTTAAACGCTAAATAGTATCTACGTGTCGACTCAGAAAAATAAAACAAAGCAAAACAAGCGCAAATGTATTATTCATGGTCTCAGAAACGGCAATTATAGTAGTAAAAGTTCATAAAAAACCTCACTGTAAGCTGCTCATAACAGTGTTGTGGAAATTATACCCCAATGTTACGGCCTCCCATTTCCTTACACCAACAAGAGGGTTTTCATTATTCCGTTTCGTGTTACTTCGGCCTATAACTGTATTGTTATTGGTTGTTCCAATAATGAAAAGGATGAATTGGTGATTTTAGGCCGTAGGTATATTAGTACCGGGTTAAGTTACTTCATCGCAAGGTATTATGTTGTTTTCAGCTAAAAAACAAGTCATGTTAGAATCACTCGAGTTATTATGTGTAATAAATTGTGTAAAGTAACATTATTCGATTTTTTGAAGAAAATTTTTGTACCATCTGCTATTTTGAAATACCACATAAATTATTATTATAGATTTTCTCCTTATAGATATTCTGATTAGTACAAATTAGTTTAGTATTAGTACAAAAAAGATTAAATAACAACTCATTCGTATTTATAGTCAACTGCTGAACTAAATTATTTGTACACGATGTACTTCATAGATATTCATCAAAAGAGCAACTTTTTATAGTCAAGTACCATAAAAGCCTGCTGTTTAATTGAAAACTTATAAAGACAACACTACATTTTGTTGCGCCGCTAAATATAAATCAACTTATTTTTGACAAACTGAATTCAAATAAAATAACATAATGTACCATATTATCTGTTTGCGGTGCATGAAATGAATAGAAAAACCTCACTGCTTTGTATTTAATAATAATAATAATAAGTGAGACATGAAATTTAAACACCGTCTTCCATCAAGTTTTTTTATGTTTATGTTATTGATGAAACACAATATATTTGAGTGGTGGTATTAGTGTTCTACACCACCCATGGATATCTGTATCACTATGATCATTGATAATTTTAGCTATCGATTAACCATAAATGGCGGCTGACTTGTTTATTACTGAATTGAATCGTTGCTCGGCACGTCCTACCGTAAACTAAGCTTTACGTAGTACGTGTCCTATACGAGTGCTCATCAAATAATAATATACCTCCATGGTATAGTATGTACAATGAATTCGTGTTCCTGCATAATTAACATGTAGGGTGAGTGTGATTTTTTTAAACTCAAAAGTCCTTCAGCATATCAATTTTATTCCGCATGCAGACACCTGAAGTGTTGTTACACATTTATATTTTCTTTTTTGGCGAAACCGGCATCTTTGTGGGTTGAAGTTGTTGTCCTGATGTTTTATTTTGTCGTTTTAAAGACACTTTTTGTCTTTTTAAAGACTCTTTCAAAGAAACATACCGACGCCCCCGGGGAATAAAATGGTATCGACGGTTACCGAAAAAATTTTTTTTTTCCTTTTTGGAATCTACGAGTCAATATACATCCGCTAAATATTATTTAGATTTTTATCTTTGAATTTCATAAAATTAGAGCCATTTTATTTTTATTCCTCGGAAGTCATGTACAAATTATAGCCCATAATAAAGTCGTAATCATATATTACTGAACAACTACTACTTAGTCTCTTAAGAACAGTAAGACGCGTATACCGTTTTATTCTTCTCTAAATAAAATTGTTACATTTCAATACTTCAAAGATGAGTATTAACTTTGACCGGAAGAAAATTGTAATAGTTTAATACATTTACAATTATTAATTCATAAAAGTTCAATAAAAGTGTATCGTAAGTGATGAAAACTGTCGATAGCATGATAGAGTTTTACGGGAATAAAATTGTTATATACACTTACGTGCTACACAATTAAATACGATAACAGTATTATTGTTTTTTGGTGATAATTAAAAAGATATATATTATTTTATTATTATTTTTATGGAATTTAATTCCAGAAAAAATAACGCACGTTTTGATGTATAATTCAAAGATACCCAATCATTATACTGCCTATGATAAAACAAAACTGGTTTTTTGCTTCTCCTGTAAAATTTACTTTTCTCTATTACCATTTTATTCCCCGGGGACGTCGTACCGCGTTAGGCTTTGTTTCATCGTTTTACTCGCTTGCATATGAGATAGGAATATTAAATTTAGGTTGCACTGGATATTCAAAGATCGTTTATTGATTTTAGCACACATTTTTAACAAAGGTTAGATAACATATTACATTAAATTTTTTCAGCTATATACAAATTTTATTTCACACTAGCAATTGCCCTCGCTTCGCTTCGGAAAAAATCTTAGGTGCTTTAGTTAACTTACATAACATACTCTTAAAGCAGCGTGATCGCTCATTAGAACCAAGTTACTATAAAAGGTCAATACTCGAAATAACGATTCGATATTTTTAGGGTTCATTACCTCAAAAGAAAAAATACGGTTCCCTTAAGATCACTTATTACTCCATTGCCCGTCTGTCTGTTTGTATTTCAAGACCTTTTTTCTCAGGAACGCGTGAAGGTAACAAATTAAAATTAATCCAACACTCAGGTCTGCAATCCCTAGGAGCTGTGAAAACATATAATATTCTGTATCGTCAACGCAATCAAAAAACATTCGGCCAGAAGATAATTATGTCTTAGGTAAAAAATAGGTTGAATAAAAATTTTAAAAAAATGTGAATTTGTAAGTATCACAAAAAAAACCTATTTGCAGAACTTGGTAATTTGTTCGGGACCCATATATGGGGACAACAGTTTTTCAACGGCAAAGTAAAGTGTTAGGTTTTACTAAATAGTTAAGTTAGGTTCAACAACCCTAGCGCACACTGAGCTGGTTGCTTTTACTTATTATTATTATTTCATCATAGTATTTTCTAAATTTTGTGTTTCCTACTATAGCTACCCTTCCCATTTCCCTTAGTACTTAAATAACATTGAATAAATAAATTGTACGATGACGTTTGCTGATCCATCAGTATTTCACGTTAGGTACCCAGACTTTAAAAAAAGAAGTAGTCTTAATTATATCGTTCTCCAAGGTACAATCTATGTCTATACCAAAACACATCAAGATTGGTTCAGCAATGAGAGAGAGTTAAGGTTAATTCGATGAGTTATGTGATACTTAATGGTAATAAAGGTGCAACACATTTTCGCATTCATTACATTGTAGTTTCGGCAAATCAATAATTCGGCAAAGGGAAGATACTGCTTCACAGAAAATGAGAAAATTCAGCACTCTGCACCCTCAACACGATGTTCCTCAGGACTGCATTATAACAGAACTACAACATCACTACTACGGAAATCTAAAAATTACGGAACACTTAGTTATTTCAAAGAACAATCCTAAGCTTGATTTAACACGTCGCAATACGTTTTGTTTAGTGGAGTTATGTATTTTATTATCAATTATTCAATTTGTTCAATGTCTACTATTTGTGCAACACTAAATTACGATTTTCAACCCCTTCCAGAGTGAAATATAAAAAAATGCTAAATTTACGTTGGAGGTCATAAATACGCAATTAATGATTTAAAAAAGTGAATATAAATATAGATATTTAGTAAAAAATACTTCAGTGCCATATTCTAGCTCCATCTTGCGAAATATAAATAAACTAAGCAATGTATGTATGCCTTATTTTGTGTGAAGAAACGGTTTTTGTAAGTTTAAAACAAATTAAAAACTCGTTTTTCGGTTTTGGTATCGTGCAAGTATCGATTTACAACTTAAAAAATCATTTATTTCGAAATAACAGACATACACTTCAATTATATTTATGTGTATTTGAATTATTATAAATTTGTAAAAAATAAGTACTCCAGTGCCACGCTTTGGCTCCACCTTGCAAAATATAAAAAAAAACTAAGAAATGTTTGTACCTATGCCTCAATTTGTGTAAATAAAAGGTTTTTGTATGTTTAATTATGGCTTTGTTATGGAACACTAAAAAATTGCCTATAATTTAAGTTGAAGACTCGATATTGTAGTAAAGTCCTGTTGAAATCCGTTCAGTAGCTTCAGAGATTAATGAAGACAAACAAACAGACAAACAAAAATTAAAAACTGATTTTTCGGTTTTGATATCGTGCTAGTAACGATTTATAACATGAAAAATGCTGTTATTTCGAAATCACAGACAGACATACTAATTATATTATATATTAAAGGTGTATGTATTAAAGGCGTTGGCGTGAATCAACACATACAGAGCCATCTAGTTGCCAAGATAGTAATCGATTATTTATTGGATATCGGTTACTCATACAGACTTAATTTGCGTTTTTCTACCACTTCCCAGATGAAATTTATAAAATGCTGAAATTATATTGGAGTTCATAGATACGCAAACAATATGCTCTTAAAAACAAAATACAAAAATAGATATCCACTCAGTAATAGGGATTTTAATTAATGAAAAAAATAACCTTTAAATGCATTTTATGGCCTTTCCATGCAATATAAGTAAAATCTAAGAAATGCATGTATAACTCTTTTTGTACGGAGAATACGTTTTTAAAAGTTTAAAACAAATCGGCTGAAATTTTTTTATTTTTCCATACAAACTATCCCTAAGGAACCCTTTAGTATGGAACCCTAAACAATTGCTTAGTTGTTAAGTTGAACACTTTGCAATATCCTAGTAAAAGTGTTGTTACAATTCGTTCAGTGGTTTCGGAGATTAGCGGAGACAAACAAACAGACAGACAGACAAAAATTTTAAAAACTCATTTTTCGGTGTTGGTATCGTGCAAGTAACGATTTGCAGCTTGAAAAAATCATTTATCTCGAAATCACAGACAAACTCTTCAATTTTATTAATATGTATAGATTTTGTTGATAACATTTAGCTATTAGGAAATTAGCTTTTATACTAATATTTCATTGAGTCTCATTTCTAAAAATTTCATAAAAATATACATCGAAAACTACAAGATGAGGAGTCATTGGAATGTAACGGTTAAATACCGGAGACATAACTCAAACAAAGCTTACAGTAAGTGGCTATAAAAGTGATAAAATATCTATTTAACTTTTTCTCAGCGCGTTTTTCCGTCGAGCGCCGCTTCCTCTGCGGAGACGTTTGTACCGGCCAATTACTGTTTACGAGAAAAAGGATGAGATACATGAAGATATTACTTTTACTAACCATTAAATAATCAAGAATATTGAACTCTACCAATTTTATAGATTACACGTCTATACATAGAGATATTTAATTCAAACACTTATTTTAAAAATAATATTTTTAATTTGATCAGCATTTTCTTTTATAACGAAATTAAGCAACATAAGTTTGATTACTTACCAAAACACATATTATTTTTAAGGAAATAAACAAAATAAATAATTTTAAGTATAATACGGGTACTCACGACTTAAAATGTTTTCAGTCCGCGATGAATTAAGTCTAAAATAAATAATAATATTTTCAAAGACTATTTTCACAACTATTATTTCCATATGAAGTATCCGTTAAATGAATGCAATCAAAACACAGGTCACATCAGTAGATATACGAACATGTGATAAGTGTAGTAAATTGTCTCTAGTAGAAGTTGCTTTTCAGTAAAGCCAACTTTGTGTAATTAACAAAATTTACACAATAATTTTGTCAGTGCCGACAAAGTTGCCCCGAAGTGCTGAGTTTCAGTCTGCGGTATACACTTTGCATGTAATTGGTTTCAATATTTGTAAAGTAATAAATATTGTGCTATTGGAATAACTTGTTTTGAGAACAACTTCCCTGTTCTTTGGTGTTCCTGATGTTTAAGGACGACACTGTCTACTTACCTTCAGGTTTTAGTTTAGCCTTATCGGAATTATAGCTTAGAATACTAACCCCAATCCCACGCTAGTGGTAGAGCCCCTCGGATAGATTAAATGGGGAATATTGATTTTAATAGTTTATTAATATTGGAACGAAGTTCCTTATCGCGCGTTGCGAAAGGGGGCAAGACGGAAAAAATTTAGACTAAAAGTTGTAACGAAATTATTGTAACGACATTAAGATACATTACACATATATATATATATATATATCGAAAGGAACTTCGTTCCATCCGGGTGTCCCTTGACATCTCTCAAATTTTTTTATTATTATTTCTCCGTGGGGTCCGCCTTTGGCTTGAATTAGCCACCAAACAACATGCCGTATTACGGCTGGGGCCAGTATTTTTTTCTTTCCTTTTATTTTGTTTCCAAAGTCCTATGTAACATAGTGTTCTCTCTATGACCGTGTATACATATAAAACAGAGGTCATGAATTTCGTTGTGTGTTCAAAAATTTCACACTCTCACAAATCCGTAGCGCGAGAAGAAATTGTGCAGTATAAATCATCTAGTTACACCCATGAGACACCGTTTATCAACTTGAGTATTTTAATAACTTCACTTGGATTGTATTTCTTTTGTTCCTCTCTATACCTGTATCTACATGCCTCATGCATGAAGATGCGTTCAAAAAATTATAAAGTGTGTTCACAGTACATAATATAAGGACACTTATTTTTATTTTGGTATTGGTCAACTTTGGAAATGTAATGATTTTCGTTCATTTCCTGGTTACAATTTTTTTTATTAAATTGACTATGTTAACAATTTTACGAGTAGACCACAGTAGACTCAATGTTGACAGAATTTTGTGTGACTTTAATACGAGTTCGTTGCAATTATTATAAACGAGTAACCGCTCTCGGTTTGCTTCGGTTCCGGGTTACATTATTGGAGTTTTCTTAAGGATCCCTAATTTTTTTTGATAGTATAAAATAGCCTATTTCACCCGGCGGTAGTGTAGCTTCCCAACAGTGAAAGAACAATGCCCAACTGCCATACATCGTTTTATTTCATTTTCAACTTTAGCGTCTTAAAATAAAATAAAAAATCAAACAATCGCCGCTTTAATTTCTGAGCTTAGATATATAAGAATTTTCAGCAGATACACCCCAGAACCAAAGTATTTTGAGATTGAATTCTTATAACCATTGAGTCATAGAGTAGGGGAGACTTACGGCTGCCTGTAATTTTCTTCATTATTTAATTCTGACTTTTTTTTTATTGACAACCGGAAATGGAAATTTGACATCATTATATTTGGCATACCAACATTTATAACGAAATTCTGTCTGTTATATTGGCCAGAAGTCTCCCTATAACTTGCTTGATACAAGCTATGTATCGAAGTGAGTGCCCGAATGAAAATGGATATTGTTGACATCATTGTTATTATAGTCAATTCATCACTTATTAATAAAATTATTTTACACTGGGTAATACGGGTACAGGTATTAATTTTAAAATATGTAAAAAAATAATTGAATTACTTCGGTATAACTGAGGTTTTAAGACGCTAACAAAAATAAAAAATAATTTTTGGGCATTGTTCTTTCAAATCGGTTCGGTAGTTTCGGAGGAATATGATAACAGATCGCTTTTAACACAAGTTATTAATACCACAATGTAAACTTAAAATATTTAATTTAATAAATTAAATTATAATTAATTTTTTTAATAATTTAATAAATTATCTAATGACATAAGATCATTTGGAAATGATTAAGAATTTTCTGCAACCCTCAAAGAACTTTTGATTAAAAAAGATTTTTATATAATAATATAATCAAAACAGAATATGTAAAATATTATAATAAATGATAGTAAGTTTAAATTTTAGGATTTTATTACGTAATTAGTAGACATACAACCTGACGATCCACCTGATGGTAAGGTATGTTGCCAGTTGCCACCTACACTCATGGACATCAGTATCACCAAAAGCATCACTGATGCATTGCTACACAAGAAAGAAGAGAGAGAAAAAGAAAGAACTGATTCCCAAGCCCCCAGAACACATGACTCAACTCAAGCAAAAAGTATGACAAGCAAAAGGGTATTTAGCTAACCACGCAGGCTTTTCAGAAAGATGATAATACAACTAATCATATTAATGACTGGCTGTTGCTCGCAGCTTTGCATACGGAAATTATTTTTTAACTTATTCAAACTTTTATCCTGTTTCCCCGGGAAACATTTTAATTTTCTGGGACGAAAAGTTGTCTAAAATATGACCCAGGGTATCAATAACAACTTTATCAATATTATGTTCATAATTATCGTTATAATATGTAGCCTTACCACGAAGCAGGCCAGCTTTTGTCACCTCTTTCAACACCCTGTGCAGTTAGGATTTAAAGAAAAAATTGTCACAATTTATAAGTTCTGAAGCAGTGCTACAAAATATATTCAAATTTAAACCTTCATCCGAAACGATTGGAGTAGAATAAGGGAATGCTCTTTCGTAACCTCGTTATTTCATACACGAAACAAGATCCCAGGGATAGGGCGTTTAGGTCTTTCGTTATTATGAGATAACCGGTCGAGACGGGCCAAATGGAGAACGGATATGAAAGGACGTTGTAGGTGGGGCCTACGGTTATGGCTAGGTGTTGAATATGGAACGATTACGACAATTTTGGAGATTGTCGTTTATTTTTAAAGTTCCTTTATGTTCCTGAAGGCTACGTAAGATTTTGTGTTACTGAGATGTAGATCAATGTATGAAGTTGGTAATACGTCGATGAGTAGAGTATTCACGTAATAGAAATTGAGTGAAATGGCATGGTCACTTCTGTTCAATAAAAAAATGGCATCGTAGCGTTTGCCTATTGCTTATCTTTCATTATGCAGCTCGCATGCAATCGTCAAAAGAAACGCCGTAGACGGCAGGCCTAAGACAAACCAACCAAAACTTGAAAACCTAAATCGATCTTGGTGCCGTTTATGAATTTATCTGAGTCATATCCCACAATCTTCTTAAATTAAATCGAGGTCCTCTGCTTGTCTATTAAGGCACCATGACTTCGTTCATAGCACTTGTCCTAACTGAACTGGTTAATTTATACATCATAAGAAACAAGCTTAAAACCCGACCATTGATGAAGGACTAACCCCATAACAAAGCAAAAAATACACAAACGTGGTCAGCCAACAAAGCGAAATGAAGCGACGGCGATCGCGGGTAAAATACAAAAAACATATTTCATCGCGTCACGTACCAACGTAATATTGCCGACAATCATAAAATGAAACATCATAAGAGGAATAAAAACTGAAAAGAGGCCGTAACGAGGCAGGCAGGGGCCCCAACAAATCGGTGGTCATCAGTCAGTGTTATGGGCCCGGGAGCTCCCATCCGAAAGATAAGTCGCCTTTTCATTGTGTGAGATAACACCCAGATCGATTTATTATAAATTGAGTCCCGCATTGTTATTAGCCTCTATAACTACACCTCTTATGCCCTACAAACTACAAAATATTATTTTTCGGGTTCTGCACGTAAATTATGAAGCGAAAACTAACTCGCTCATAAATAGTAATTATTTGTTGAAGATATCGTAGGCCCAAGTGTAGAAAAAACATTTTCAGATTCCATTTATGAAAATTGTATATAATTGTATAATATTATATAATTTCATTCGTAAATTCAGCATATTTATTTGTTATTATTCTTCATTTAATTTTTATTTAATTTTGTAAAAACTGAAAGTTTCATTACAAACTTTTTATGTTATTGGTACCATTTCATATTCTTTTGTTTACGAAGGATCGTGTCCTACATAAAGGTCCTTGGACAATATACGAAAATATTCTCGGGAATATAAATATTGAAGTAAGTTGAAGCAATATCGACGGTATTACGGCACCTGATTGCTTTCTGTTTTTGCTATCGAATCTCATTTTTAGGAATGTAAGCACATGTATGTTATCAAAAATTCATAATTCTTATCGATCTAGCAAGATTAGAATAAAGTATTTTATTTTGTATATAGCCCCACAATGAAATGGTGGTGCTTTTGGTGTTCTATAATATATTTAAGTATGGGATGGGATATTAATTTGTGAACTAATTAAAATAAAACAAACCCTATTTACTATTATACTGTATTATTAGCCCATTTATTCTAGATTTAAATGTAGATATGGGTGAAACGGCAATTGTATTTATAATTTTCTAAAATTGATATAACATGTTGTACATAATTATTATATACATGTACATTAAAAACAAGTCTCCCCCTTCCTACCCCGCCCGTATCCCCTGGTGAAGCACTACTGCTTCAATTATTAAATTACGTTTTTCGGATAATAGCAAGAAGACAGCTAGCTCGCTCATTAAAGTGCTACCTAACGCCACTAGATGGCGTTAAGAGTCCTAATTTATATGCAACGTTTATTAGTTTCAGAAAATCATAAATATTGCTGCCAAAAATCTAGAATGAATGAACTACACCTATGACAAACCAAATCACAGCCGATTCGGCACTTGTGAGATTAGCGGAAATAACCAATAAACAACCCCCAATAACAGTACTTTTTAAATACTCGTATGTTCTTATCAGACAATGATCAGTTACAGTTTTGTTATAATAACGATGTTTAGAAGACAATTAGTTAGCGCACTGCGGCTTCTGACCTTACAGTTTTGATACTGAGTTATGGATTCCCCAAGCAATACGAGGGGTTGTCAGTATATAACATAACCCTGCCTCAATATAAACGCATGTTTTTGATAAGACTGGCTCGTATACCATCACTGTAATCCTTTGTAAAAATAAACGTTGTTTGTTCATTCACGTTTTAACAAATATTTACGGTCACCGGGCATCGCAGTCGTAAACGTATGTCAGGCTTTAAGGACGATGTTTAAATAAATACCAACAGCAAATCCAGTATACCTTGTTTACTGAGTTAATACGAACGGTTCATGCGATTATGGCCATTATACATATCCGGTTCTGACGCGTTTATTTGCATTGTTATGATTTCGACGCCAATGTACGCACGGTTTCCAGGCCAGGTATCGGTCTGTGATAAATTCAGCGCTCATTTGTGTGAAATTAAAACGAAATCGTTGTGTGAAGTGTATGAAAATTGTAGGAACCAAAAACTAATTTTCAATTCAAATTGTCACTGTTAACTACAAGTGATGTCATCAGTTGGATAAATGACCGGGAAGTACATTAACTTTTCCGTGCTTCAGAGATAATGTTCATTATAACTACTGGAAACTTAAAACACCTATACTACCGACGCAAATTAAAGAAAGAAAGAAAGAAAGAAAGAAATTATTTATTCTGTTAAGCACTGCAACAAGTTACAAATTGAATTTTAATAAATCATTCATAAAATTACTATAAGTTGCTACAAACACATAACCTAAATTAAGTCTCGGTATGACAGTAGGTACGTCATGTCAGAAACACCGCTTCATTTCCTTGAAAAACCATCGCGTATTACTCGATATGGCCTTGCTGCATGACTTCTCCTCGGGAGATATTGATTGCCCGACGCTAATTAGAAAAATAAATAAATTTTACAGGCTCCTACTAAAAGAAGTCGACACACGCAGCTCTTTCATGTATAGGTACATCACACAAAATATTCAGCCAACAGCGACATCAGCAAGCTTCCTAAAATCTATAATAAACACATTGACAGTTTAGTAGTAGTGTTAATATAGGTATCTTAAGCTGCTTTCAAAACGCAAATCTATAACTCCTGACCACTCGAAATAAATATTTGCCGTGATGGATGAATGAGAACAAGATTATTATAACAAAAGAGAGTTCCATTTATTCCCATGTACAAACACAATAACTAAACAAAATAAACAGTTCAAATATTCAAATGACATTCATATTAAGTTGTAGGTACATACGAGTACCTACCCATATGTAAGGAATCAGCCATTCTAGATCTTGCGTCTATATGTATTATTAGCATTAGTGTATTAAGTTAGTATGAGTCTACTTTGCAACAATCCACGGTTAATATGTATGATGGTATATAGTCGGAAAGTGTCTTTCCGACTGACCATCGTGGAATCAACTTACCCTGAGGATGCTCCGTTTTGGGGCGAAATACGTGTTGGTGCAACCAACAGTATATACATACATACAAATGTGTGTTGGTATATACTTTTAATTATTGCAGTGCATGTTTCCATTGTAAGAAAGAGGGAAGTACCGTGCATGTCACCATCATACATGTTAACCGCGGATTGTTGCAAAGTAGACTAAAGGTCGTAGCTCATTAATACGACACTGATCCCGCACCGCAACCGCACAACACCGCCTGTAAAGCAAGCAGACAACTCGCTTCCCCGCGCCTACTGCTAGCAGGCTACACGCTTCCCCGCGGCTACTGCTAGCAGGCTCCACGCTTCCCCGCGGCTACTGCTAGCAGGCTCCACGCTTCCCCGCGCCTACAGCTAGCAGGCTACTGCCTTTCACACGTATACGACGGAGCCAGTTGCGATCTGTCTCGAATCTCGATTGGAAGCACTTGTCTTTTTTGTTATGTATGTACAGTATGCTTTCTATCTCTGTCTATGTTTAACTAACATTCTTTACAATTTAATATAGACTAGCTGATTTGGCGAACTTCGTTTTTTTCTAAAACAATTTTTTTTTCTAAAATAAAAGTAGCCTAAGTCACTCCTTGTTACATCAGCTATCTGCCAGTGAAAGTTTCGTCAAAATCGGTCCAGCCATTTCGGAGATTAGCCGAAACAAACAGACAGACAAACAGTAATTGTTGAAACATCTCGCAATCGCGTTTCGCTACTTTCGAGAGTGTGGCCAGGCCCACTAGTGCGGCGGGGCGGGCCGACCTCCATCCATCCGCGCACGTACGCCGTCCGTTAGCGGGCTTCAAGCCAGCAGCCGCCGTGCTAAAGCATGCGGGCCGCTCGCTTACGTGTGCGGTACGCCAGACGTTAACTATTGACGAGGAAGGTTGCGGTTAGCTTGCTTCCCGCGTGCGGCCTGCTAATTTTTGTTGTTACTGTAAAGTGCACCTACAGAGCACGATTTTAAGTTTATATTTGAATTCTCATACTTCGGTTGGATGGGAGCGGTGTCGTAATAGTCAGCTACGACCTTAATACTAACTTAATAACAATGGATTTCCGCAAAGTAACGCCTGATACTATTAACTGCATTAGTGTACTAAACATCTGTTGGTGTTCCTTATAATTAAATTCACGACGAGTAGCGTCTTCAAAAACATATTAGGATCTATCAAAATCGAATTATCATTTCCAAGGAACTATTACACCGGAAAACAATAACAGATCGGCGCGGTGACGTCATGATTCTGCCATTAATATCTTGCCGTGGGCCACGTTGCTCCAATTTGTTCAATTCTGAAGTTTAAGCAAACTTTGTTAGAGAACTTTGCATGATTCCAGTGATTAAATCGATTTCGGATTGCCGGTAAACGGGTTTCCGAAACTGCCGATTCGTCGTTAGGACTAAACGGCTCCGAAGTTCCTGTAGGTACATAAAATTTTAAATTCCAATTTTATTTCGTACCAAATCAATTTTATGTCTGCCTTTAATATTTGCCTTGCCTCGATATTCTGTGACAGAAACTTCATTGAGAGTTGTCGGTGTATTTTTTTCAACTAGGTATTAGATTTTTTATATTAATGAATTATGAATATTCAGGAATGATTTAATCTACATGAAATTTGAGTGATGAGGGAGAAATAAAATAAACTAATATGGGCCATACACAATCAAGTCTACTTGTCAAGTCTGCAGTTTGACTTGACGCACCATCCAGTGTGCATGAGATAGTTATATGGCCAGATAACTTACCGTGCCTATACACGATCAAGTATACTGGATGCGGAGTCAAGTCCGTTTGACGCTTGATCAAGTACAGTTGATCGTGTATGGCCTACATTATTCAAGTCCGAATAGGATTTGCGTGTCATATTATAGTTCAATGCACCCAAGTTTCATTAAATTCAATTTTTTTGGAATTTAAAAATAATAAATAAACATTTTAAAAATACTTTAAAACAAGCTTTTAAAATTTTGTGTTTGAGTTGTTTGGCTACTTAGGAGATTTTTGTTAAGGGGCCAATCCTGAGCACGGCAATTTTATGACAAAATGTAGAACTAAACGAGTGAAAAATTATACAAATGACGCGTAATGACTTGATAATACAAATCACACTTCGAAACTTTTGGAGCTATATAAACAATTCAATTAAACATTCTAAATTAACAACTAAGTTGTAACTCCTTTTTGAACTACATACAGACTAGTGAATAAACTTCCTTAACTCACTGAATAGCCATCGAACTTAAAACCTCAAAACTTGTATCCCTAAAAGTTTCCAAACATCCAAGTTATTGAGGTTAAAACATCATTATTCAAATATCAAAACCCACATGTGAATGCCAAGTTAGCGTATGGTATGATAGCTCTTATCCTCCTCGAGATCATAATGAAACCGCAACGTCTAGTACAATGATGAAATTTAACAGAGTCTGCCGACTTAAGCAAACTACATAAACCCATATAACTTTGATCATTACCTTGTGCTGAAGACATTTGAACTCTTGAATTAGAATCAACTTGAACAAACTCACTAATAAAAGACATGTCGATTTACTCTGTCTGCGAGTTAAGATCACGCTCTCAGACAAGAACATCAACTCCATTAAAATTACTATGTTTCTCAACCTTTCCTGACAATTTATATAATATTTAACTTAAGGTGAATAGATAGTCTACGTTATAGGTACATATACGTATCATGCCATCATTCAAAAGACAGAGCTCTATTTGTTCAATAGTATCGTGGGATCATTTTGTGTTCTATAATTGTATTTTATGTGCGTGTGTGTCACATGCAAAATATTATAGTAACGTGTTGGTTTCAGTGTATGGATGTTTTTAAAAATCAAGTTTTAGATTGTTACTTAAAAGTTCTTGAAACAACCTGCTCGACTACATTTTATGTTGTGACAATTTCGACATCTGATGCATAGTTTTAACTAAGAGTTACGTACCAGATGCAATATACTCGTACATTTAAGACTTAAGAAGTGCTAAACCCACCTAAATATATTACTTTCAATTTCAATTTCAATTTCAATATCTTTATTTGCATTACACTGCAATGGTGAATTTTACGACTGACAATTTAGCTGGAGCAAAACATTTTTCCAGGTAACAAATTTACCGTTTAGTAGCTACCTACGCTCTTAAAAGTAAAGGAGGCAATGGTGAAATAAATTTTAACATCCAATTGAAGCCAACTTGTAAGCGCTCTTGGTTGCTTTACAAGTTTCATTCAATCTGTGTTAGTTTTCATTTAGCAAACTTTAACTAAAGTAATAGTGACTTACAAAGGTTATTTCTGTTGTTTCCATTTTGTAATTCAATTTAATTTAATAGCGCTTTCTAAATGAGTTTTATTGTTGTTGTTGTTATTCTTTGTTTTGTTAAGAAGTAACACCACCCGAACAAGATCCAATAGATCCAAACGCTGGATCCTATGAAAAAGATTGGTCCACTATACATCCTGAATTATGCAAACACAAAGGCTCGAATTCAAAAGAAAAAGGAAATATTGGCTCAAAAGAAGTAGACAACAAAGAAGAAAAAAGATAATAATAAGGGAAATGGAAACACCTTTTTAAATTATGATAAGTATTGATTACCAATTAATTAATACTTCATTCAATTAAATATTCAATCATTAATGAATTAATTACAAAATATGTATTGGTTCCATCCGAAAAATTTTTAAATTTCTAAAGAGAAAACTATTATAAGAATAAGTTTCAACAGATGAGAAGATATGTTCTTGAATGATGCGAAAGCCTCGGTAAAAGGAAGAAAATTCGCTGCATAAATAAATGGACTGATAAACTGAAGAAAACAGCAGAAAGTGGTTTGAACCAAAAAGTTTCAAATTTCAGCTTGAAGGTTCCGTCCGATTATACATACCTTACTGGGTTAAAATTAAATTATCTTAGGATACATATTACTTATATTGTGTTGTAAAAGTAATTTGTCACTGTTTGTTAAATCCCAAACAAATAAAAAAAGGTCTTGGAATAGTTCTTTAACTGGATTGAAAATTACCAAAGAAGTCTTTTATCTGTCTTATTCGATACTGATTAAACAAGAATATTATTTATTTATATTGTATTGAGAGTCTTATTCAACATGATTCTATTAAGTAAGAAGATTATTTATATTGTACAGATATAATATCTTTTTTGGTGTAACTTTGATGATGACATTAACATGATTGTAATACACATACATATAAATAATGTAAAAGTTTACAATGCATTGTTTAAATTAAAAGTTCAAGTTTAAATTACTCATTCGCTGAATCACCACTTGCAATTCACAAGCGTCAAAATGCTTATGAATATTAAACAATTTAAATAGGCAAAAGAATTCATTGTCTTGGCAGAATTTAATTTTAATTTTACAGCTGTTATATCCTTTTGATAATGTTTTGATAATTATCCATATCCATGTCGGTAGTTGGTTGGGTGACCGTTTGTGGCGAATTTCTTGAGTACTTCCATGTTTCAGAATGCACGTAAAGTTCGGATCAAAAGTGATTGACTGATGTATAAACGCACAGGCTAGAAACTTAAAATTTCGCACACATATTTCTATTATGACGTAGGCATCCACTGAGGAAGCATTAATCAAAATTCAACCCCCAATGCAATGGGTGAAATAGGGGATAAATATGAAAGCATAATTTCTGCATGCGAAAATGTGGGCAACAGTTACTTTTAAGATAAAAGTCGCCGTAATTCTGGCGGCCTAAAAACTTTCGAATCTTGGATTATACCGATCCTGTACCAATATGGTGGTGTGTGCTCTGGCCTCCTCAACAGAAGAGTGGCATGCTCAGCTGTGAACCATACCTATAAACAGTTTAAGTTCACCACAGTTTCGCTAAATAAAACTTGCATTTTGTTCAACACTGTAAATAGTACAGAAGACTAAAATAAACCACTGTTTTGATAATACGAATAGTGCTTACTGTAGAAAACTGTGAGGTGGAACCGCCAGTGGGCAAACACCCCGGGTCACGTACCCAGGCGTGAGACTCGCGACGTGACATTTTGCACCGACTACACGAATTAGCTTAGTCTGAAACGAGCGAGGAATTCTTTTCTCGTGCTAGATAGATCTGTCAGAGCTAAAATAGTTGATGTAAACGTTAGAATTTTGACTCAAAAATCCAGATATTGCGATGTTCTCTGGAGGAAATGCTTATGTTACATTTTAAAATATTTAAGACATTTTGAGACGAAAAATAATAATTTTTTGTTTCACTAAACTGTCTATTTTGATATTAAACTTAAATCTCCGTTAGATTACACTACGTTGTTGCCTGAAATAAGAGATTCACACACTTCATCATAGCCTTTGTTTTTTCACTAGCCCAAGCACGCCAAGCACGTATCTCTACAACTGTATTATGATAATAATGCGCACCCACAGATGCCGTGGATGAGTAGATCGTTAATGTGCACCAAGAATAGTACAGGAGTATAAAAAACGGGCCATATCATGACATGTAATGCGTGACAATCGTACCATCAGGTGGATTGCCTGCCCCTTTTATTGGTTCAAATAAAGTTAGTATTTAGTCTAATTTGCAACAATCCGCGGTTAACATGTATGATAGTATATACTTTAACATATGCACGGCACTTCCCTCCTTCCTAAAACGGAAACATGCACTACAATAATTAAAAGTATATACCAACATACATACCAGCACCAACACGTGTTTTGCCCCCACACGGAGCATACTCAGGGTAATTTGACTCTACGATGGTCAGTCGGAAAGTTTCCGACTTTCAATGGATTTCCGCAAAGTAACGCCTGATACTATTAACTATGGTTCAAATAAAAAAAAACTGAATATCTCCGGAACAGAAGGATCGGCAAGCGAAAAATTGACTGGCCGACTGTGGTGTTGAACAAATACGGCTCGAAGATAGTCGACGAATTCATGACGATAGTCTGCGTGTGAAGACGATGCGGCGCTGATGATATTTGCAGCTGTTTCTTGTTTCTAAATAGAACGTCTCATACGTCTAATTATCTTCCGTCGATATGCAGCTCGCAGTATCTCAGTAGCCGGGGTAGTTGAGAATAAATATTTTCTTGATACCTTCGCCTTCTGCGTTATGGTAGTAGCAGGGTGTACTTTATTTATTTTCCTTTTTTGGGTTGATTAGCCTACTGCTACAAGCATTAAAAATGCTGACACTAAAAATATTTTATTGAATCTTCAGGATAAATAAATTTCCAAACGCTAATGCAAATCTCAGTGTCACGTACAACGGTCTCCTTAGTTAGGTATACGGATCTAGTGGCAAAGTTCCGGATATCGAGTACAAGTTTACTACGTGACGTTGCGGTTACGACTTCTAGACTAGTTAGAAGTGTTAGAACACAAAGCGTAGATGCGGGATAGTCTCTATCTAAGAGATACGGAGCTTGGTAAGATGTGTCAAGTCATGTTTGAAGTTTATCTGTCATGTTTTAACAAGCTGTATAATTTGACTTGTAAAATAAATAATAGTTTAAAAAAAACTAAAAAAACACGCTTTTATAGAAAATTCAACTAAAAAAATAGAACATTTTGAATTAAGAATCGTGTAATTGTAATAAAAGCGTAGGTGCTTTTTAAGATATCAAAATGATAATCCTTCTACTCATTGACATCATGGACCCCACGCTTTTATTACAATTACACGATTCTTAACTCAAATTTATTTTCTATTTTTTTTGGTTGAATTTTCTATAAAAGCGTGTTTTTTAGTTTTTTTTAACTATTATTTATTTTAGTTGGATTTTCTATATAAGCGTGCTTTTTAATTTTTTAGTTTGATTTTTTAAAATGAAATTTGGGTTTTTGTTCTTTCTTTCTTTCTTTTTTTCTTTAAATATTGAATTCTCATCGGTCTTCGATAAGTCTACGAAGTTTGAAAGAAATTTGATCGTTTAAAGCTGATTAAAGCGTGTAATTAGGTTTTTCTTTCTTTCTTTTTTTTCTTTAAATATTGAATTGTCATCGATCCTCGATAAGTCTACGAAGTTTGAAAGAAATCTGACCGTTTGAGGTGGGTCAAAATCAAGTCCAAAGAGAAGTTACAAACAAACAGACAAACAAACAAACAAACATACATGTGAAGCTAATATAAAGCGTGTAATTACCTCTAGTGACAGTAGCTTTGTTGTTACCGTTAATCCCATATAGATTCAGTTTAGTATTATGGAGGCAAGGGAAAATAATGTTGCATTGCTAATTGATTCTATTGGTGCCTATCAATATTGTTACGCTTACTTATTTGTTTTGCAGTTGATTATGCAACACAAAATACATATTTTGTGAAAAATTACAAAACTGTAATTTATGTTAAACAAATATTCTTCAAAACTGGCTTCAAAATGGCAAATCTTTAGTGGATAAATTTATTTTAGTGGATATATTTTAATGTTATACTTACGGTTACCTGTACCAAAGTCTGACGAACTGGGATAAAATAAGAGCAAGTTCAAAATGTTTTTTAATTCATAAACAATGTTGTATGGAATATTGAACAGAGCATATTGAAGTTTAAAAAAGTTAAGCAGCCTTTTATATTTAGTTTTTCAACACTTCAACGTTTATGCTAATCTAACCCACAGCTGACTCCACAACGAGTGCCAACAAAGGCCTAAAATTATGAAGAGCGTTGGCGAGAATAAAAAGATAATTACATTCGCAGACAAAATTATATCTCCCGCTAGGAATATTACGAGGCCCCGTTTCTTTTTACAAAGAGCCAAGTCCCCCGCAACATTAGTTCGGCGAGTTAGCGGGTTTCGTCCGAAAGTGGTAATATTTTCCGACGATAAATTTTAAATGCCCCCATTTTACGTGCACTTTCTCTTAGTTTGTTAGATTACAGTCTCCCGACGAAATTTATTACATCTGTGCCTTGTAATATTTTAATGACGGATGTTTTGTAGCGGATATAAAACATGGGGAATTGTTTATAATTTTATTATTGCCGTTGAGAGTTTGCGTAGTTAAATGTAAACATTTAAGGCACTTATAAACAGGGTTAATAACTTGAACATTAAATTAGGCAATAGCTTCGCTTGGGTTCAATAATCGCGTTGATTTCCCTGAAGTTTAAATAAAACCAGCTGAAATGGAAAACAGGGGAATCGCGCGAGCCTTCGGTGTGATACACTTTACCGAAACTTTAACAGTTTTTAAGGAAAATCGTTCAAAATAAGTTAATTTAGTCATGTATCTAATAGTTTCTCCAAAATGATATGATGTCTATACGTATTTTGCTTTTCGATCGACGTCAAAAGCAATTGAGTAATCTTTGTTTTACTACATTTTTCAATCAAAAACTTTGTATTCCTGAAAATTTTAAGACTAGACATTTCTTGGTTAGATGTTACACTTACAATTAATCATCGTAATTAATGAACAAGAAAATAATGTGTGTGGCCATAATCCAGTTATTATTGAATAAAGCAATAATATAATAATTTCAGACGTAATGGTCAAAAGGTGTAATTTAAATTATTAGAGTGATATTAGGGCCCACATTGACCTAATTATAATTAACGTAACATAATTATAATTGAAATAATACACTTATTTCAATATGGTATTAAAATTTACAACTGTATGATTTTAATTATCCGATCCCGGAAAGTCTCGTAGTTCGAAAGGGTCGCTTCCCAGCGAGGCCTAAACTTGAGTGATGAGTTTAAATTTCTGCTTCTAGATGTACATGTTCTTCCTCACAAAGATTTCAAGTGAAGTGTGTATTGTTGTTTTATAACAGTATCATTAGTAACTCATCGTAGTCATTGACATAAAATAAGTAGATGTGGTAGACGTTTACGACTTTGTATGGTTTCGCAAACCAAGCAGAAAAAGAAAACAAATTATGCGAATGTAATTCTGTTTTACGTTTGTTAGTCATTTCCGAAGCCTCAGAAATGCAGACTTGTAGACTTGTTTTATTTGGGTAATTGATACGGAACGAATTACAAATATGTATTAAAAATTTTATTTATACGAAGTTTTATATAAAAATAATACTTAATGCCTTTTAATCTTTCCAATATTTATATAAATTATAACGTAACTGTTCCTTTTACCACCAACTCGTTTTCAAAATGGTGCTCAATAAAAAAAATTACATGCAATAAGTTTATCAGTGATACCCTAATGAATTATATATCTTATAATATTATTTTGAATTTGATATACAGTGTGTCCGGTCACGACCTAGCGATAATTTAAGGTTACAAAATATACCTAATTTCATCGACAAAAACACCCATATATGGGGGTCTACCCCCCCTCCTGTCGGAATGGCCGCCATTTAAATTTTTTTTTATTCTTGTAGATACCTCTGCCGAAATATGCCGATTTCTCTGGACATAAAGGTCCTACAGATGTAAAAAAAATGTTATTTAAAAGGTAGAAATAGCATCTATCAAATATGATAGGGGGGGGGGGGTAGACCCCCATATATGGGTGTTTTTGTCGATGAAATTAGGTATATTTTGTAACCTTAAATTATCGCTAGGTCGTGACCGGACACACTGTATAAATATTGGTTATCACGGTGTGACGTCTCATTACATATAAAAGTTTGTGCCATCATGCATTTTTATATCCTACCTTAACTGATCCCTGTTCAATTAATTCAAGCATTTTTTCATAAATTCATCAAAATATACTCTGCTTAAATGCTTGGACGGCGTTGTCGTTGTAATTTTCATAAAAATGTAAATTACCTGCTACGTATCGCTTAGACGGTTCCTTCATTAAATGTAAATTCTTCATCGCGGTTCTTAGATTATTCTAACTTAATAAGCTGGCCATACACGATCAAATGTACTTGTCAAGTTTGCAGTTTGACTTTTTTTATGGAAAGGGTGAAGAAAAAGAAAGAAAAAACTGGCTATGGGGATAAGTGCTTTTTTCTCAAGTATAATTCGCTTACATCCTCTTGAATCTGTAATTTTAGTAATACTTTGATTGTCTTTAGTCGTATGTAGGTAGGTACGCAGCGTTACAATATTTATTATATTTATTCACCATATTATAATGGTATTTCGTAGTCAAATAGTATTATGCAAGCAATCGCATACAAGAATCATGCACGTGAAGTTTATTTTTCTATGCATTGCGCCGTGTAAATATTTACGCTTTAGTTTGGGAAACTTCGCATATACATGAAATGTCTGCCTGTTTAGAGAGAATTTTCCACTTTCCAACTTGGCTCAGGTATTCTAGACTCAAAGCGGGGTTAATGTCCGTTTTAAGTGCCTACTATTTTGTGCTTTGCTGTAAGTCTAGTATGAATATTTGAGGGAAACGATTTGAAAAATGCAGACGCATATGATTCGATCACAAATAAATAAAATTCATTTGTGTATGAATGTAAATATTGGCGGGAATGAGCCAATAATATAGTTGTTTTTTTAAGATACTTAATTAAATGTTATAAAAAAATATTTTATAGTGACATTATTATTATTATATATAATCCTAGACTTACCACGTAGTGAACTATAGAATTGTTCTCCCAGAAGGAGCAGAGATGGGGTTTTGTTGTCTATGGCGGATATTCTCCTTTCCCTCACCACACCTCGGGAAAAATCTGACATTTCCCATTTTCAAGATGGCGGCTGCGCGGCGATTGTCAACTTTTTTGTTTATGGCCTTTTGCAAAACGTTTTTGAGGGTATTCGTAAAGTGTAAGAAGGGAATTATGAAAAAATGAGAAAAAATTTAAAAAACAAGATGGCCGCCGAGTTATTTTGGTTTGAATTTTTTCCATTTTAGAGGTGAGTTTGCGGGGTCGCATCGGGGTGGTTTTTCAACTTTTTTTCAATATTTTTGTTGCATTCGCTTAAGGGTATCCTCGATTTTTATATTTTGGGGACATTTATTTTTTCGACAAGATGGCGGACGCGGTGGCGGCCATTTTGAAAAATGTACGAAAAATGACATTTTTTGGGAGCGTTTTTCTTCTGGTTGGCAACATTTGAGCGGGTCCCTTTGTTCCGGGCGATTATGTAACTTGACCCAAAGTGTTGCCAGGTTTTATTTTTTTTATCTTCGTTCACACATTTTTTTGGACTTTCTATTCAAAAACATGAAAAGTAGAAGGAGCAATATTTTTGATACAAATGTCACACAGGAAACCGTGTCGCGGTCGTCGCTATGACATTTGACCATTTTCGTCGATGTCGGCTGGCAACACTGACTGCTGGAATTTTTTTTTCGTTTTACGAAAACCCGAATTGATCTCCCAGAAGGAGTGGTGGGGGGTGAGTACTTTGTATGGGAGAATTTTTTGTTCATCCCCGGATCTATGGGAAAAATCCGACTTTTCGAAAATCCAAGATGGCGGCCGAGGTGAAATGACCAACTTTTTTTTTTATTATGCAGCTACCCGAGATTGGTGTCGTTTTCGGCTAATGTTAAGAAAAGTGTTACGAAGAATTTGGAAAAATTTGAAAAAACAAGATGGCCGCCGAGATATTTTGATTTAAAATTTTTCAATTTTCGAGGTGACTTTGCGGGGTCGGATTGCGTTGGGTTTTAAACTTTTTTGCGATTTTTTTGCTTTGTTGCCTTGCATCTATCCCCAATTTTGACGTTTGGGGTATATTTTTTTTTTCGCCAAGATGGTTGACCCCGTGGTGGCCATTTTATAAAATGTACGAAAAATTGCATTTTTTGAAGGAAAAATTTTTTAGGTTGGCAACATTTGAGGGGGTCACTTTGTACGAGGCGGTTATGGTTCTTAGTCTGAAGTGTTGCCAGGCTACGTTGATTTTTTTTTCTTTCATACATTTTTGTCAACTTTCTATTCAAAAATATAAAAAGTAGAAGGAGAAACATTTTTAATCAAAAAAATTTACCAAAAAATTTTTAGTGGTCGTCGTAATGACATTTGACCATTTTCATCTAAATTAACTGGCAACACTGGGAGCTAGATTTTTTTTTCCCGTTTTTTCACATTTCGAGTAGCCCAGCCGAAAGTATTGGTGGGGGGTTATAATGATTTATAAGAAAGTTACTTGACTATCTATGGTTACTATGGGAAAAATCCGACCGTTCGAAAATTCAAGATGGCGGCCGCTCGGCGATTGTCAACTTTTTTTTTTCTTTGAGCACCTACCCAATATTGGTGTCATTTTCGAATAATTTTGGGACGACTAATACGATGAAATTAGAAAAAAATTAAAAAACAAGATGGCCGCTGAGATATTTTTCTTTAAAGTTTTGAAATTTTAGAGGCGACTTTGTCGGGTCGCATCGGGGTGGTTTTTCAACTTTTTTATAATATTCTTTTTGTTTTCCCTTGAAAGTGTCCTCAATTTTGATATTTTGGGGATAATTTTTTTTTCAACAAGATGGCGGACGCCGTGGCGGCCATTTTGTAAAATGTACGAAAAATTGCATTTTTTGAAGGAAAAAATTAGTAGGTTGGCAACACTTGAGGGGGTTGCTTTGTATGGGGCGGTTGTGTAACTTGACCGATAGTGTTGCCATGTTTGGTTTTTCTTTTCTTCGTTCATACAATTTTTTGGACTTTCCATTCAAAAATATGAAAAGTAGAAGGAAAAATATTTTTAATCAAAATATTTTACCAAAACATTTGAAGTGGTCGTCGTAATGACATTTGACCATTTTCATCTTAATAAACTGGCAACACTGGAGTCCAGAATTTTTTTCACTTTTCGAGTAATTGAGCCTAAACTATAGATCACGAGTATAAGAAATGTATGGGAGATATTTCTTAATTAAATCATTCGTTTTGGTAGATTTATAAAATTTTAGTGTTGCCATACAAAAAAAAATAATTTTCATACAAATTTATTTTTGGATTGAATATTTCGCTACTATAATGTATGGGGCATTTGTAGGTACTGATATTTTGTGAATTTTGG
Organism: Thymelicus lineola; assembly: GCA_963932265.1. Lineage (NCBI taxonomy): Eukaryota > Metazoa > Arthropoda > Insecta > Lepidoptera > Hesperiidae > Thymelicus > Thymelicus lineola. The sequence goes on along the minus strand of CAWVQL010000103.1, from coordinate 3,671 downwards.
TGAAAAAAATTTCAGTGTTGCCATACAAAAAATTATAATTTTCATACAAATGTTTTCTTTTTTCAAATATTTGAGGCTGTTAACACCTTTTGATGTCATCACAATGTATGGGGCGATTGTAGGTTTCAATAGTTCGTAAATGATGGTGAAAAAATATTTTGGGGTTACCATACAAAAAATAAAAGTTTTCATACAAATGTTCTTTTTTATGTAATATTTCAGGCTATTTCATAAATCCTATGTCATTACAATATATGAGGAGGTTGTTGGTACTTATAGATCGTACACATCGGAGGAAAAATGTTGCAGTGTTGCCATATAAAAATGTAAATTTTCATACAAATGTATTTTGTGTCGAATATTTCAGATTGTTTGTCCATTGAATGTCAATACAATATATGAGGTGTTTATTAGTATTAAGGGTTATTATAAGTTATCAACTAGCTGACCCGGCAAACTTTGTACCGCCTATCAATTTCTCCTTCTCCCTCTCCATCGCTTTCCTTCCCCTCTACCTCCCCCTTTCCCTCCCTCTCCCGCTACCTCTCCTCCACTCTTTCCCTCCCCTCTCCCTACCTCTCCCCCTCTTACCCTTTCCCTCGCCCTTTCCCCCTCCCTCCCTCTCCCACTCCTTCTCCCGCTACCTCAGTCTCCCCCTCCCTCTTCATCTCTCTCCTTCTTCCTCTCGATCCCTCTCCTTCTCCCTCTTCCTCCCCCTCTCCCTCCCTCTCCCCCTCTTACCCTTTCCCTCGCCCTTTCCCCCTCCCTCCCTCTCCCGATCCCTCTCCCGCTACCTTTCCGTCTCCCTCTCCCGCTACCTCTCCCCCTCCCCCTCCCTCTTCCTCCCTCTCCTTCACCCCTCCCTCTCCCACTCCCTCTGCCTCACCCCCTCCCTGTCATATTCTGTTAATCATGCCAAAAAAATAGACAAACCAAAAGTAGTAGTTTAAAGCCAAACATTTCGCAAACAGACCCCTGAATCGAAAAATAAATTTCAAAGACCAATATTTTTGAAAAAAAAACTATTTATTTATTTTAACTTGTGCGAAAGAGAAAGGCACGCGCGCTGCTTTAGCAGCGCGCGCCCCACGCGAAAACCTAGTTATTATAATATATAATCCTAGACTTACCACCGTGATAACTATATAATTGTTCTCCCAGAAAGAGTCGAGATACAACTTTGTTGTCTATGGCGAAAGTTCTCCATCCTCTCCCGACACCTCGGGAAAAATCTGACATTTCCCATTTTCAAGATGGCGGCTGCGCGGCGATTGTCAACTTTTTTGTTTATAGCCTTTTGCCCAATGTTTTTGGGGGTTTTCGTAAAGTTTAGGAAGGGAATTACGAAAAAATGAAAAAAAAATGAAAAAACAAGATGGCCGCCGAGTTATTTTGGTTTGAATTTTTTCCATTTTAGAGGTGACTTTGCGGGGTCGCTTCGGGGTGGTTTTTCAACTTTTTGTTGATATTTTTTTTGTGTTGTCTTGAAAGTATCCTCGATTTTTATATTTTGGGACTATTAATTTTTTCGACAAGATGGCGGACGCGGTGGCGGCCATTTTGAAAAATGTACGAAAAATGACTTTTTTTGGGTGAATTTTTCTCCGGGTTGGCAACATTTGAGCGGGTACCTTTGTTCCGGGCGGTTGTGTAACTTGACCCAAAGTGTTGCCAGGTTTCATTTTTTTTATCTTCGTTCATATATTTTTTTGGACTTTCTATTCAAAAATATGAAAAGTAGAAGGAGCAATATTTTTGATAACAATGTCACACAGGAAACCGTGTCGCGATTGTCGCTATGACATTTGACCATTTTCGTCGATGTCGACTGGCAACACTGACTGCTGGAATTTGTTTTTCGTTTTACGAAAACCCGAATTGATCTCCCAGAAGGAGTGGTGGGAGGTAGATACTATGTATGGGGGAATTTTTGGTTCACCCCCGGATTTATGGGAAAAATCCGACTTTTTGAAAATCCAAGATGGCGGCCGAGGTGAAATGACCAACTTTTTTTTTATTATGCAGCTACCCGAGATTGGTGTTGTTATCGGCTAATGTTGGGAAAAGTGATACGAAAAATTTGGAAAAATTTGAAAAAACAAGATGGCCGCCGAGATATTTTGATTTAAAATTTTTCAATTTTCGAGGTGACTTTGCGGGGTCGGATTGCGTTGAGTTTTAAACTTTTTTGCGATTTTTTTGCTTTGTTGCCTTGCATCTATCCCCAATTTTGACGTTTAGGGTATATTTTTTTTTCGCCAAGATGGCGGACCCCGTGGCGGCCATTTTGTAAAATGATCGAAAAACTTCATTTTTTGAAGGAAAAAATTTTTAGGTTGGCAACATTTGAGGGGGTCACTTTGTATGGGGCGGTTGTGGATCTTGGTCTGAAGTGTTGCCAGGGTACGTTGATTTTTTTTTCGTTCATACATTTTTGTGAACTTTCTATTCAAAAATATGAAAAGTAGAAGGAGAAACATTTTTTATCAAAAAATTTCACCAAAAAATTTTTAGCGGCTGTCGTAATGACATTTGACCATTTTCATCTAAATCAACTGGCAACACTGGGAGCTAGAATTTTTTTTTTCCGTTTTTTCACATTTCGAGTAGCCCAGCCGAAAGTATTGGTGGGGGGTTATAATGATGTATGGAAAAGTTGCTTGACTACTTATGGTCACTATAGGAAAAATCCGACCGTTCGAAAATTCAAGATGGCGGCCGCTCGGCGATCGTCAACTTTTTTATTTATGTAAGCACCTACCCAATATTGGTGTCATTTTCGAATAATTTTGGGACGACTAATACGATGAAATTAGAAAAAATTTAAAAAACAAGATGGCTGCCGAGATATTTTTCTTAAAGTTTTGAAATTTTAGAGGTGACTTTGTAGGCTCGCATCGGGGTAGTTTTTCAACTTTTTTTATAACATTCTTTTTGTTTTCCCTTGAAAGTGTCCACAATTTTGATATTTTGGGGATAATTTTTTTTTCAACAAGATGGCGGACCCCGTGGCGGCCATTTTGTAAAATGTACGAAAAATGGCATTTTTTGAAGGAAAAAATTAGTAGGTTGGCAACACTTGAGGGGGTTGCTTTGTATGGGGCGGTTGTGTAACTTGACCGAAAGTGTTGCCATGTTTGGTTTTTCTTTTCTTCGTTCATACAATTTTTTGGACTTTCCATCAAAAATATGAAAAGTAGAAGGAAAAACATTTTTAATCAAAAAAATTCCCCAAAAAATTTTTAGTGGCCGTCGTAATGACATTTGACCATTTTCATCAAAATCAACTGGCAACACTGGGAGCTAGAATTTTTTTCACTTTTCAAGTAATTGAGCCTAAACTATAGATCAGGAGTATAAGAAATGTATGGGAGATATTTCTTAATTAAATCATTCGTTTTGGAAAATCAATAAAATTTCAGTGTTGCCATACAAAAAATAATAATTTTCATACAAATTTATTTTTGGATTGAATATTTCGCTACTACAATGTATGGAGCATTTGTAGGTACTAATATTTTGTGAATTTTGGTGAAAAAAATTTCAGTGTTGCCATACAAAAAATAATAATTTTCATACAAATGTTTTCTTTTTTCAAATATTTAAGGCGGTTGTCTTCATTTGATGGCCTTATAATGTATAGGGCGATTGTAGGATCCAATAGTCCGTAA
>CAWVQL010000102.1:0-24382 GCA_963932265.1 Thymelicus lineola | reverse complement strand
GTGTTTAACCCGCGATCACTCGCGCGGGGTGCTGTCAGCACCCCAGTGATTTAAGAACGTTAAAAACTATACTTTTTTCTTTATTTATGAACGAACACGTCTGAGTAGCTTCAAGTGGCGTCTAAATGCAGCGATAAGAGGTGAGAAGGGTGGTGCAATGTCAAAATTTGTTACGTGAGGACGTCTTAAAGTTTGCGTGGGGTGCTCACGGCACCCCGCGAGTGCTCGCGCTATACTTTTTACAAGGTTCACTATATCAACAAGGTACGTTTTTCGGATAATTTTTATATTTCAAGCATCTAGTTGATTAGATATTTACCCCAGCATAAATAATAGTGAAAATTCGTATCAGTTAACATACTTAGGGTTAAAAAATACAGTAAATATGAATATTATACAATCAATATTTTGTGCATATATTTCAATGTTTTTATTTGTATTTCTTACCAAATGAGTTGGGAATCTGAACAGACAAGATTGTCGTCTATGTTAGAAGAAGTTTTGTCAGGAAATGAAGACAATTTTACAGTCAAAAGCGATACTAGCATCGAAGATTATGTACGAGATGATCAGCACTATTCCTTTCCAGAACAGGATGTTCATCATTACAAGAATCTGAGGGACAAGAGCCTTTGAGGGTTTTTTTCATATTTTGGATACTTCTGGTATCAATGGTTTTATTATTCATAACTAGAAAGTAGCGCAATCACAAGCGAAGATGAAAATGAGTGAATTTCGTAATCTATGAGTTAGAGTAGGTTCAAGCTCATATTGAAAAAGATCCACTCAACCATCATTACCTAAAAAGCACTCAAAAGGTGCTGGGCCAAGCTCGGAAGTGGTGTCCGCGACAAAATCACAGCGATGCATAGCTTGACCTCGGTCAAAAAACATAAAGACCATGAGCCACTGCAATTTTTGTGAGCAATTAATGTACCAAAAACACATTAAGTTTATTTGCACTTTTTCGTATGAAAAATAAGAAACATTTATTTTGATTTGTTTATTGAACTTTATATTTTTGATTACCAATAAAATAAATTTTGATAAAAATTGTAAAGTTATTTTTATTTAGGTTTTTTGAGGAATGGTCTCAATAATAGGCTTCAAAAAGTTGATTTTCATAATGTTTTATATAACTGAATAAATAATTTATTTTCAAGGTTGCATATTTTATTTATATGCTGGATGTAACGCACTATCATATGATATTTGTCAAATTGCACTTACAGCAATCACATTTTTGAAAATCTACTTTGTTTATGTGGGGTGTCCACAGCACCCCGCGAGTGCTCGCGGGGCAAAAAACCGCGCGAGTGATCGCGGGTTAAGGAGCTTCTAGTTAAACCTTGAAATAATAGCATGTAATGTTTGGAATAACAAACTGATATTCATTCTGAACATCTGTTCATACTTTTTATTCTCTACTAAAAGAACAGAAATTACCAATCATCATGACCGATGAAGGTAAAATAACATATATGTATGATAGTCAAAATGTGGTAGTATTTCAGCTTATTCACGGTCTAGGGTCATAATTATAATATATTTTTATTTGATGATTACACAGGATGTTCACCAGGAAGGCTGAAGATTTAAGGAAAAAAGGTAGAAAAGAAGCCGGTTGACAGGACTCTTCAATATGCTTTAATATTCCGAAATCTACAATATGACTATACGCTATAATACAATCAATAGGTGCCCCGCCCCCATGCAAATAGCTTATGGAAAATATGACATACTACTAATGCAATTATCACAGTAATGTTTTGATGCATTAGGTACCTATATCACACTATAAATTCCTGCGAGAAATTATTAGATTAGAAGGTATGCAACCGTCCAGCGCTATACTAGCACATTTATCGAATTCATCCTAATATGTGTATACTATTTATGCATATTTACCTATATAACAACAAGAGAAAGCTTGCTACATTCATGTCTGAATATTGACTTCTTAATTGTTCTATTTTATAATAACCCTCCTGCTGGTTAAAGTTTTTTTCGTTTAGGAAAATATGATCCTCATTTCCTTCATGAAATTCATCATTCTTTGCCACTATTTATAGTGCACGTAAAACTATTTTTTCAATTTTATCCTGTGATGCATTATCTTCGCTATTACATTTCTGGTTATCTTTTTTCAATTCCTTTGTTTATTACTTCTCTTATTACATACTGTCTATGTATACTGTCTACATGTATGTATATTGATGATTATCGTTCAATTAACTTATAAGACCTGTTGTTATTTTAGTATACTTGATTATTCGTGTATCCCAGATGTTTCATTACGATAAAATGTGTTTTTTAACCTTTCCAGATCACTGACTGTTCTAAAGAGCATTTCGCTCCAGTGCATTGCATGCAATGAAAACTTATATTTTAATAAGTCAGATGGCTTGGCTTCCACCCATTAACGGCCCACTACTTAGCATTGGTCTCTCTTCTTGAGGATGCCTGGAACATACTCTACCATGCTGCTCCAGTGTGGATTGGTCCAGGGGTTAGTGGCCAACCCGAGTGTCGAAGTTTTCATGCCACCCAAAGGCCTCCGACATGGCTTAAAGACTAATCTTACGATAGCAACCGGGACCTATAGTGCACTCCGAAGCAAGCTCCGAAGTCAAATATTTCGTTATTAGTTTTCTAAAACTGATATTCTCTTCGTGGTTTGTTAAAATATGAAATGCCTCAATACGAGGCTATGTTTGCTATTGGCAAATAAAACTAAAACATTATGCACATTGCACAAGTTTTATTAAATTCATTGACCAAAAATATAAATTTTCTTTACTCTTTTTATGTATTATAATATAGTTAACTCAACTAAAAGTCAGTTCGGTCTCAGATTACTTCAAGTAGGTCTACAATTTGTATAAAGTTAAAGTTACACAGATTAGTTCAACAAGTTCCTTTGAAGTAAATAATTATGTTTTTTCTTGGTCTCTGGTGTAAGTACCTACAGTTCAATTAATGAAAAGATCAAAAAGAATTAAACTTTCTTTCTTCGGAAACTCGAGCCTCTAACCTAATAGGTAATATGAAATAAGAAGTGTTATTTGCATTAAAGCGAGAATCAGAAACGAATTCCTAGATTTTCACAATTTCGAACCGAAACTACATATAAACCGATCAAGGTTTATAGTACCTTACTATAGTTACTGTACAAGCAATGTCGAATGTCGAAGGCTTTACTCACATCCTCTTTACGAAACGCACACAAGCTGTTAGCTGGCTTGACTTCTTGTACCCTACCAAGTAGATATGCAAACCTAAGGTTCTTTATTCGACAAGATCAAAATAAAAGAACTAACTGAATATGTGTCTCTCCCTTGGCAGCTAGCCATGGCTGTTATGAAAGCACGATCCGTCTGTACGAATTAAGAGAACAGCAGATGGATCAATGCCTTTTATGGACATTAATATTACCATAGACGCTATTATTTTAGTACCTATCTCGCGATCTCAGACCGAAGGAAACCCTATCCCTAACTCTAACAAACATCAAAAACATCTAAAACAAAACATCTAAAACAATCTCGGGTAGGTATATTGGTTTCAATTTTGGACGATGATTATAATTACACCTAATAAATAATTTTCTTAGGGCGAGGGCAACTCCCGTCAGAGTAATAAGGAATAATTGGTCACAAAACTTCTAAGAACACTCCTGTCGAGTACTAATGTGTAATTTGATGAGCCGCTTTATTGGATATTTTGTTACTTACCTACTAGCTGTCCTCACGTCGTTTCAATAAATCCATAGTCGAAAAAAATTGTAATTATTATTGTGTCTAAATTATTATGTAGTATCTTGAAGAAATTAAAATCAAATGCCAAATATTTACCCAACCTTAATAAAATAAACCGCAATCAACCGCAGTAAAAACCGCATACAAATCATTAACCCGTTTCTGATATTATTAGCGGGAACTTGCAGTTAGATGTTATGTATCCCGCCCGATATAATATTTCATTAATTAAATAACTGTTATTTATTTAAATGAATGTGGGCGACTTAAATCAATTAAATTTAATTTATGCTTAATTACAATTATCAATTACAGATGACGAACTGACTTCTTGATGAACTAAATTCACGCAATTAGGAGGCATTTGCTTTTTACTATAGTTTTTATTCAGTATAGTAATCAAATAACAGGAGATCCTCCAAAAACTATCATTTTCACATAGACCTTGTTCAGCCATGCGGCGCACATAGCAACGACGACGTATTGCCAATTTCCGATAGCATTGATTCGTGTCGGACTGTAGAATTCGTGGACTTTGTTTTGGTCAGTTTTAAAACCTTACAGTATAAATATAAAACTATTAACATTTGATTTACGTCTAATATTATTTGTTCCGTCTCGATATTCGGAATCCATATTGAGTTTAGCCTTCCGTTTTTCGTGTGTTCCGGCCTAGTTTTACCCTCTCTTCCGGTAGTGGCGCCTCCTGTTTTCAGTTCCGGTTTCCGGTTTCCGGTTACACGTTGTCCTACTGCACTTTTTACCCCGTGCAGTTTTTCTCGTCATTATAGCGTCGTTTTTCGTAGTGTTCAGACGTGTCTTAAAGTTCTTAAGCGATTATAAGGTGTTAAGTGCTTTATTTTTTCGCAAGAAAAGTGCCCTCTCTTTGCGATGGAAATAAACGATAACGAGGTACTACAAGCTGGAAATAAGAGGCGAAATAGTCAGAGGATTGAATCGTCAGATTCATCTTCGGATTCAAGTAGCGAGGAACAAAGCGTGGTAAATGAATCTGATACTGGCACGCGCTCAAGTGGACGAAGACCTGCAAAGTGCGCACGACATGTAAGTGATTTAAAGATTGAATTCTTATCTCAACAAGTAGCCTTTTTAACTAATTTGATAACTGGCTCTCAAGCGAAAGTTGCCGAAAATTCCCAGTCATCTTCAGAGGAAGTGCAAGTAACAAATAAAAATAGTAATATTCATAGTGATGTAATTACTTTACAACCGTTGCCTTCTACAAGTTCTGAAAATGCTTCCCTTAATATTTCGGGATACGCTACAATAGTTAAAGATCCGGTTTATCTCAAGTCTAACGAGAGGCGTTTGATGAGGTTAGTAGAGCTACAACGTTTTCAAAGTGATGACTGGCTAGGTATTCGATTTTCCGAAGCTCAAAAGAAATATTTAAGTACTCCAGGTTTCATAGAGCTTGGTATTAACGACGAGCTAAGACGATTTGAATCTCCATCAAACGAAGATTATCGTATGTATCTTATCAAGCGTTCTTTCGCGGCTATGTCAAACGCAATGCTTATTCAAAAGGAGGAGTTGTGTAGTACCTTACAGAGTTTGGTTAATTGGTCAGGTGAGAAAGATACTAACCTAACACCATCCACATTATTTGGAAAAGTTGAGCAATTATTTAGTAAAGACTCTGCATTTATGAAGGTAAGCGATGACATATTACAAATAGCATGTGGAAGGAGAGCCGATTTTGTTCGTTTACGGAGGGACTCCTTACTCAGACAAATACCGGATGAATTTGTTAGTGCCGGCTTAGATAAAATACCCCCTAGTGCCGAGAATTTATTTGATAAAGACCTATTGAACAAGTATATACAAAAAATAGGGGGGGGCGATAAATTATCCTTGACCCCGAGTTCTTCTAAGACAACCACGCTGCGCTCTAATCACGAGGCAGGTCGGCCTTGCACTAGTAGTGGTCACGTAGGTACCGCAATGACATTTAAACATCCAGGCCATCCAAAAGGAGACACCTTTCGATCTAATAATTCACGGAACAAAGGCAAATCTAACCACTTTCAAAGCCGAAAAGGAAAGAAATCTAATACAAAGCCTAGACATCAATCAAAAGGTAGAGCTCCCCGCTCCTACTCTCCATCCAAGAATAAAAATCGGCGAGCATGACTCGAGACACTTTCAGGGCGGTTGTCTCAAGCAATATCAGCATATTTGGCGAAAGTTGGGAGCTCCACAAGAAATTTGCAAGATTTTAAATGGTATTCGCATTCCTTTTTTATTGAAGCCGCCTCTCATTTATCCAAGTCCAACAGTAATTTCGAATTTTGCAACAAAAATATCAACTCAAATGTCGGAACAAATAAAAATTATGATAGAAAGTCAAGTACTCGAAGAGGCGGAAATATCTCCAAGCTACCTATCGAACTTTTTTCTCATACCAAAGCAGGACGGCTCTGTTCGGCCGATTTTCAATTTAAAACGCCTGAACAAGTTCGTGAAGAACAGGAATTTTCAACTTTTCAGCCACTTTCGAGTTCCAACCTTTCTGCAGAGCAAGGACTGGATGGTAAAATTAGACTTGAGTCAGGCCTACTTTCACTTACCCATAGACCATCAGCATCGCAGGTTTCTCAGAGCAAGCTACAAGGGAAGACTCTATCAGATGACCTGTCTGCCCTTTGGCCTCTCTGCAGCACCAGGAATATTCGCTGCAGTGACAAATTGGATAGCAGAATACTTACGAGCCCATCAGATCCGTTGTGTGGTATATCTCGACGACTTTTTACTGGCCAACCAATCTTACGATCTGCTGAAAAAACAGGTGAGTTTCGTGACCACTCTTATGCAACACCTGGGTTGGATGGTCAACTACGACAAATCTGTTCTGGTTCCGACGCAACACTTAGAATTTCTAGGCGTTACCTGGGACACACGGACCAATTCAAGGTCCCTGTCGGAACCAAAATGCCTAACGCTACGCAGGGCATTACAAAAACAGATCTCACGCGGCAGTTGGTCCCTCAGACAGGCCCAGTCCCTAATGGGGAGACTCAACTTTGCCTCGTTCGTGGTAAGCAGAGGCAGGCTACATTGTCGAACGATTCAATACTTCAGTCGACTTTTGCCGAAAGCCTCACCCCACAAACAATTCAAGATTCCGCAACCAGTTCTAGCCGAGATGAATTGGTGGGAGAAAATGGCATCCAGCGCACTACCACTACACAAGGAGCCGATTTCACATCTGCTTACAACCGATGCATCAGACATAGGCTGGGGAGCCCAGCTTGGACAGCTGACTCTAGCAGGGGAGTGGGCAGCTGCTCAACAGTCTTGGCATGTCAACTGCAAGGAACTGTATGCGGTCCATGCAACGATCGAACGCGAACAGCAGCAGTTAAAAAATGCACATATATTGTTACAGACCGACAATCGGACAGTAGTAGCATATATAAACAAAGAAGGCGGGACGAGATCCAAGAAACTTTTAAATCTGACCAAGCAACTCCTAGACTTACTGGACCGTCTAAACGCAAATTTATCGGCACAGTACTTCCCAGGACGATACAATACCGACGTCGATGCCCTATCGCGCAAGAAAGTGAGTCCAGAATGGCACCTATTACCTCTAGCGACGAAAGTCATCTTTCAGATGTGGAGGACACCAGAGGTAGATCTATTTGCATCGAGGACAGCCCATGTGGTACAAAGGTATGTGTCGTTGGATACAAAGGACGACGAAGCACTCTACCACAATGCTTTTCTGCATCCATGGAACTTCAGCCTAGGGTGGTTGTTTCCACCACCAAACCTGATACCACAAGTGTTGAATCACCTGAACTCATGTCGCGGGCAATACATCGTCATAGCCCCGAGATGGGACAAAGTGTTTTGGATGGCGGACCTACAGAGGCGGGCAATATTCAAACCGTACCAGATCAGAGACCTTCCGAATGTGCTGATAGACACGAAGACAGGTCGACCTCCACCCGAGGTGACGAACATATTCTTGGAGGCATGGCTGATTCGCGCTGGGCAAACTTGATAAAAGATTGGTCAGAAGAAGAAAAAGCTTTGCTCCTGGCCAGCTGGAGGAAGTCTACCATTCGTACATACATTCCAGCATGGAACAAATGGAAAAGGTGGTGTTTATCCCGTTCAGTAGATTTTCAAGGGCCGGATCCACCTACAGTAGCTCGGTATCTAGCTTACCTCCATAATAGGGAGGGTTTAGCTTACAGGACAATTCTGGTCCACAAATCAGTAATTTCTACTTTCACCAGAACTAGTGACCAAGATGTGACATCAAATTTTCTGGTCAAGCAAATGCTACGAGCGATTTCTAATTCAAGGATTAAAGAAACAAGATCCCCGATATGGAACCCTATAGATGTTATAAATTATTTAAGTTCTGATAGCCCAGATCCGGGTAATTTCTATCAAGTTTCTAGACGCACTGCTATATTACTATTGCTTTCTTCTGGGCGACGAGTCCACGATCTTACTCTACTACGAACCGGATCAGAAAGTTTAATCGATGAAGGTGATTCTATAACAATGTGGCCAGCCTTTGGTTCTAAGACGGACTCTGCTACTCATAGACAGTCCGGCTGGAAGATCAAGGAGCACCCTGATCGAAATCTCAACATAGTGTACTGGATTCGCCAGTTACTAGCAACATCACAGCAACGTCGCAGGGAAGGAAACTGGTCAGAGTTGTTTATTACAACCAGAGGTCAATGTAAACCTGCCACAAAAACGATTATCGGAGGATGGATTAAAGCTGCACTCCGGGAAGCTGGGATTGAAGCATCTCCTGGATCGATTCGTTCTGCAGTGTCTTCACTAAACTGGTTAGAAAAGTTTCCAATAGATCAAATTCTGGCTACAGGTAACTGGAAACAAGAGCATACATTCAGGCGGTATTACCAAAGAAGAATAAGAGATTTAAATGAAACCGCGTGTATTGATAACATGTCCTTATCTCAGTATTTTGAAGCAAAGTGATATGATAAAATGAAAGATAAAAATGTCTCTCAAAAGTTAGAAATGTTCATCAACAGCATCAAATAAAGATGAATATTTTAATTGATTAGTTAATCTATAGTTGATTATTGAATTACTTATTCATTACATATTCAAGTAATTTTTTGTACAATGATGTCATAGATAACAATAAAAGTTCAAATATTAAAGGGTAATTTCATTTTCAATACTTTTAACACATTATAGCATCATAATTTTAGTACCAGGAGAAATCAAACACATCACTCAATATGGATTCCGAATATCGAGACGGAACAAATAATAGAGAGTTTTACCTACCAATAAAACTTACCTATTATTTTTCCTGAGATATTCGGAATCCAGGTAATCCCTACCTGGTACTTACGCGTATAATGACGAGAAAAACTGCACGGGGTAAAAAGTGCAGTAGGACAACGTGTAACCGGAAACCGGAAACCGGAACTGAAAACAGGAGGCGCCACCACCGGAAGAGAGGGTAAAACTAGGCCGGAACACACGAAAAACGGAAGGCTAAACTCAATATGGATTCCGAATATCTCAGGAAAAATAATAGGTAAGTTTTATTGGTAGGTAAAACTCTCTATTATGTGGAACTTGGTAAGACTGTGACGTCTATGAGTAGTTTATGGAACCAGAGTTAAAAATAAACATTAGGCAAATACATTTCTCTATTTAATATTATTTTTCACCTAAATTGGGATATAAATATAACAAGAACATTATGTGTTAAATAAGTCGAAATACCTAGCAAGTGTAACGAAGAATCGGTAGATATAGCATTGGGACTAAAGGTCTACTTACCTTAACCCTTTTAATCCGTTCATAACATCAATCATCAGAACCCGATGTAAGACCATTCATCCACGTCTAGTATATTGTTCAAACACACCATCAATCATTTAAGAGTTGGGCACTGTTTACAGTTCATTGGAGAGATATCGTAAAGATATCGAAGTTATCGTGTTCTAAATTTTGTTCAGATAAAAAAGTATGTAAAAGGTCAGATCGGATTAAGTAATCCTGTCAACCAGTTAGGTCAATAAGACCGCCCATGAGAAGTCTCCAATTCGATACCCAGTTAGACATTATGTATTAATGTCCATGCAATGCATCACACGGAATCCTATTAGGTATGGGGGTGTTGATGTATGAGTTTCATTTTATTCACAGTATAAAGTTCTCAGTGTTATTCTTATTTAAAGAAAAATACGGTAAGTATTATAAAAAATATCGTATCACTTATAGGTATGATGGTTCAAAAAAATTGTATAAATAAAAAATTATACGACGCATCCGTGACGTCAAAGGGTTACTGATGTCCATGGGTGACTGAACACTTACCATCAGGTGACTTTACTATTTAGGTACATGAAAAAATATATTTTCAGTGTTGCACTGACTGACATTAATTAGTCTGCTATCACATGTAGAATAGACAACCTTAAATAAAGAACTCTTACCTTAGGCGGTACAATAAGGTAAGTCTCAATTTTGTGGTCCGCCAGGTATCCCTCTCTGGACGCGCCATCTCCCGGTTCCACCTCGAACCTGCCTCCCAGTTGGAGCATCGTGGCTTTCGTGATGTGCACTCGACTAGAAGACAAACGAAAAGTTTATTAGTAAATAATAATTCAAATGAATCAACTTACCGTGACGAGATTATTAATTTGGAAAAAGGGAAAAATATTCTTTACTTCTAAAATAAACGAAGTGATATTTTGTTTTCCTGAAAGAAATGAATAATGTCGTGTCGTAAATACATAAAACGAGATAAATAAACCGTAGAAATTGTGAGCGCCTACATTAAGTAGTATAGCACTTATTAATTTAACTAAATTGCAGTAACTGTTTCTTTATCTACAAGCTGTGCTTTCACATGCCGCTTGAATGTTTCAAAATACTTCAACTTCGGGAACTCGGGTAGGCCACTAATCCCTCCCCAAATCCGCCCTAGAGCAGCGTGAGAGAGCATGCTCTAGGCCTCCTCAAGAGACGAGACCCGTGCTCAGTAGTGAGCCGTTAATTGCCGTACCTACAACTTTATACAACACGAGTAACCGTCCTCGCTCTGCTTCGGTTTTCTTTATTTTTTACACCTTGGGTTACATTATTGAAGTTTTATTAAGGATCCCTGATTTGTTGATAATATAATAAGCCTATGTCACCCGGCGATAGTGTAGTTTCCCAACAGTGAAATAATTTTTCAAATAGGTTCAGTAGTTTCGGAGCCTATTCAATGCAAACAAACAAAACTTTCCTCTTTATAATATTAGTATAGAATAGATAATATTTTTCTGCCAAGATTGACAAAAGAGTTCATCAAAGTCAAGTTCAGTACCAGCTATTACAGTCACGTACCCAGCAATCCCTCCAGACTCCATATGGTTAGCAAGCGTGACGTCATCGCTCCAGACATCGAACTGCCACTTCCTCAGCCCCAGCACTCCACACAGCACGTTCCCGGTGTGGATCCCGATGCGCATGTCCACATTGAACCCGGTTGCTTCGCGGACGAACCTGGCGAACAATGTACAGTGTATACTTCTCTCTGTTTTCCCTTGGTCAGCAACGCATTGGTGACGTCGTTGCTGTTACTGATGTTCACGGGCGACGGTGGCCACTTACCATCAGGTAGGTCGTCTTGTCACATCATTCATCATCCAATCATGAAGAGAATACAATGATCCAAAATAGAGAGACAACACAAGTACGTCCGTACAACCGCGCTTGATTAACCCATACATATACAACGTTCACGAACACGCGACTGGAGCGCACTTATTCTGTGCTTGTATGTTATTGTTATCCTTATGTGTTCTTCGCGCGCTCTTGTTGGCGTGTGTGTGTGTGTTTGTGTGTGTGTGTGTGTGTGTGCGTGCGTGCGTGCGTGCGTGCGTGCGTGCGTGCGTGCGTGCGTGCGTGCGTGCGTGCGTGCGTGCGTGCGTGCGTGCGTGCGTGCGTGCGTGCGTGCGTGCGTGCGTTCGTGCGTGCGTGCGTGCGTGCGTGCGTGTGGTGGCGTATGTGTGGTGATGACAAGGTAAGTGGCCGTAAGTAGCATCGAGCATACCGTATAGCGTCGATCATTTGCAAGCCCATGTTGACGCAGTTGTAAGCGTGGTTGGGCCGCGACACCGGCAGCCCCGACACGCAATAGTAGCAGTCGCCAAGGATCTTGATCCGCATGCACTGGTTCTCCTGGAAAAAACATGATAGTTTTACTTTTATATCATTTTCTCGTGTGGCTGTGTTAAATGTGTGTACCTAAATACTCAGATTAAATACGAGTATACAAGAATGTACCTAAACAAATCTTTGCGTATTATCACTTCGACAAGTATTTTATTCGAATCCATAATTCGACGGACTTCTTTGACAAACTGAGTGTTGCTATCTATTGCAGAAAATTAACAGTGAGGGGTAAGTGTCGATATTTCAGTGTCGACGCTTGATGCACTGAGAAAGCGAGTGGTGAAAACTTTTTGTAAGGTAGAATAGTGTTCGATTAATGTGATTGTACTTCTTATCTAATTAAAATACTTTCCATTTGATGATTCGATGCCAGCTTAAATCAATAAAGTTGGTTTGTTGTATTTAATTTAAACAAAATCCAGTCACTTTTTTATTAAAAAAATGCATTAAGATAAGAGTTAATTTGATTTTAAAAGTCACGCAAAATATCGATAAGAACATTTTTTTTATGTCGATAAGAACAGAACTGACTGACTGATTGACAGTCCTGGAAATTAGCTTTACAGGTTCTTCTTTCACAGCTGTATAGTTTGTGCAAGGTAGTGTAGGTAGGTAAGTGATTTTCATCACCGATTCACCAATGAACCTAGAAGTTTGTTCATGGATTTTATGTAATGTGGGATAGAAATAAGAAACAATTTTTGAAAAAAAAAGAGGTAAATTATACTGAAATCACTACACAGCTTCATTACGTAATATTGGAGATGACCAGCGTAGATCACATTAAACTATTAATATTAAACTAAATTACTAAATTACAGTCAAAACTAAAGCTTATTACAGCGCACTACCGTAAAATGCGCCAAATTCATAATTTATGAAAATCACACTGAAATCCACAAACTATACAGGCAGAAACTCCTAAGCTAACTTTCAGTTCAATGAAAAACCTCTGACTTTATCAAGTGTAAAATTATGCTTATTTATCTACAGGTTTTGTCAACAGCGTTTTCGTTTTATCCAGTGTCCTTCAAAGTTATCCGATCGGAAGCAAGTAATTAAAATCTTGTCGTAACTGGAGACTTTCAAATACGGTATTAGTTACTTGATGAGATGTTAGATACTTTGATAGAGCGCCAAGACTCCAAACCGTCATCATTAAAATTTGGTGCCTTGTATGTTTGTACGTCAGTACGTAACTGAATAACGTTACACTCATAGCCCCACAAGATTCCCTGTGTCGTGGAGGCCATGGAAAACACACAAAGACAAGGGCACACACCGAGAATAGAAATTCAAACTCATCATGCAAATTTCCTCTTGCTATAAATCGAACCCAGGACCTTTACCACGGCGATCCGGCATGGTAACCATTACACCAGACGGGTCGTCAAACTTCGAAACCCAAGAATTATGTGAGCGATTTTACAAGGATACGTTGTGTCAGTGACAATGTTATAGTTCTGGCCGCGTGAAATTAAACCTATGCAATTTTCATAGAGAAAGGCAAAGAGGACAAAAGATGTTAGACAAGTGTGTAGTGCAAGTAAAGTGCAATCAACATATAGAGAAAACACGAGAATTCAAAATTATATTTCAATTATATTTTAGTATGCTGTTAAGAAACTGGCTACCTACGAATCCTTAACTCATCTCTAATAAACAAGTTACATTTTAGTGATTATTAAGTACTACTAAGATACATCAAATCTATAATACAAATCTGCATTTGGTTAACGTATTGGGTTTTGTCCGTCGCTTTATAAAAATTAAATTAATGACTAAGCAGGTAAAATCGTTCGATAGCATAGATTTATCATCAGCGCAATTTAGATATCATAAGAGAGGATGTAGCAAAAGCCAAGCCCTTCAGTTCTAAAATGACTATTTCTTCTATAGCATTTGCTTCATATCCTTAATTTATACGTGGCTCAAATCTGTTGCAAATCTAGTCTGTGTAAAATGTTTGCAAGGCCCTAGTAATGAAAATTGATGGTCGATAAGTTGTCCATTATGTTTCTGTTAATTGCAGTCTAATCACAGTTTATTGTCAAAACAACTGTTACGTGCTTGCTTTCAATATAAGAATAGATTATAGGAATAAGGAATGATTAAGGTTAATGATTATACATAATTTGGTAATTATGTGATGTGAGTATCTTTGTAAGTAATTGAGGAGGCTTGTAATCTTACCAGATCCATGCTTCACCGGTAAGATTAATCAAGAGTCTACCCCAAAAATTATTTTTGGACTATTTTTTTATTTAAATTATTTTATGATTTGGCATTAAAATTCACACAACCCTAAATTTTCAATCTTCTACCACCAACCCCTATTGTTTAATAGCGATATAAGTATTTTATTTATTTTCTACTCTCGGCAGAACTTAGAAATGTGAAAATAATATGTAAACTTCTAATCTAAGGGAGGGTAATCTAAGGGAGAGAGAGAGGGAGAGAGAGAGGGAGAGGGAGAGGGAGAGGGAAAGGGAAAGGGAAAGGGAAAGGGAGAAGGAGAGGGAGAGGAAGAGGGAGAGTTAGAGTTAGAGAGAGAGAGTTAAAGGGAGAGGGAGGAGAGGCTAAGTACGGCTGTACCGATTTTAGTGATCTCTGATTTGTTAAACCAACTAAAACTTACCCTCCTGGTGTTGCTAGATTTTAGTAATGCTTTTTCCTCTGTAGATTTTGACATCCTGGAAAGTATACTTGATTCTATTAACGTTTCTTCTTCCACCATTTTATGGTTCAGTTCTTATCTTCGGGGTCGCTCGCAACGGGTACGCATTGATAAATCTTTCTCTGACTCTTGTGACCTTACTGCGGGCGTACCTCAGGGTGGCGTTCTCTCTCCTTTACTCTTCTCCATTTTTATTAATACTGTTACTCCTATTATTTCTTCAAATTTCCATCTCTATGCAGACGGATTTGCAGATATACCATCATTTTGGACTAGCGGACATTGACTCGGCTATCTCTAGCATTAACCACGACTTGAGTCGTATTGACAGTTGGGCTAAATCTTTTGGTCTCAACATTAATGCTAGTAAATCCCAAGCTATAATAATTGGCAGCAGACATTATCGCAATTTAATTATTGTCACAATTGCCGTCAGTAAGCCTGGGTGGTATCGATATACCATTCTCTGATACCGTCAAAGATCTAGGTATTATTATCGACTCAAATCTTCTTGGAATAGTCAGATCAGTGAAGTAAGCCGCAAGGTTCACTATTCGTTCCATTCCCTGAAGTGCCTGCAGAGTTTGCTGCCCTTGAAAACTAAAATTTCCCTCGCCCAAACTTTAATTCAGCCAATTATAGATTATGCTGATGCCTGCTATCTGGATGCCACAGAGGAGCAATTAAACAGACTTGAGCGCTTGCAAAACCTTTGCATTCGTTTTATTTTCGGTATTCGTAAATTTGACCATGTTTCTCAGTTTCGCAAGATCTCAAGTGGCTCCCAATCCGTTTTCGCAGAAACTCTAGGATTTTGTCCCTCCTCTTCAACATTCTCCCACTGTCCTTCTAATAATAAATAAAATAAATAAAAATAAAAATAAAAAAGCCTTTTATTTCTTGCAGGGTACACAATATTCAATGTATTAACTTCTATATCTACATACATAAATTATATTCTGAACATTTTTTTTCCTTTTTTTACTTTTATATACTAATCAATTTCTTCTCTTTCAAATCTTATTTTATATATACATAAGTTCCTAATATTTCTTTTTATTTATTATTATTGTAATATTACTTATTATTATTATTATATTACTAAATCATTATTATTATTACTATATTATTATTATTATATATGTATTACTATTATTATTATATATTACTATTATTATTATTATACAGGGTTATTTGTAACTCGACGTATTCCTGGCGGGAGCTGATGAAGAAGCCAAAATGCAATATATTTGATGTTCATTTGTATGAGCAAAAAAAAAAAAATCTTGCTACTTGTGGAGATATTTGCAATTTAAAGTTTTTTCGTTATTTACCCGGATTTCTGCATTTATGTACAAATTGAAAAAAAAATACGTGTGGTATGGTTATTATTTAAAATTATTTTTCTAACTAACACTTCAATAAAGCCCACCCTACCTTATTAAGATGAAAATTCCTTCAGAATGAAAAACTACGAGCTACAACAAAAACAAAATTATTTTAAAAATACATGTTACGTGACAAAATATGTTGTCTAGTTCAAAAAATTACCATGACACTAGGCATACAAGTTATTGAAAAAACTTGCCCATTTAATCAGCTTTTAAAAAAGGTATTAATGTTAATTCTTAAACATGTAATTCTTAACAAAAACGACGTTTCACTCATCGTAGGTAGACAAAAGCGAGGACGCGACTTTGTTTTGGATGTCGTATATTTTATTATTATCTGCTTTTCGATGTGATTCCTGAGGGGACGATGTGAATGGACTGTTGTTGGCCGATGTTCCAGAAAAAATTAAAAATAATTTATTATTTCAACATTACGGGTGTCTGGCTCACTACCGACTTACTGTGCGACAGTGGCTGGATAATACATACCCAAATAAATGGATGGGAAGAGGAGGGGCAATACCGTGGCCTGCACGAAGCCCAGATCTCACGCCGTTAGATTTTTACGTGTGGGGTCACATGAAAAGTCTAGTTTATGCCACGTTCGATAGAAGAATTATTAAGAGAACGAATTATAAGCGCGGCGGAACAGATAAGTTCAAGTTTTAGCTCAAAGGTGACAAAAACAGAAATGAGAAAGAGGATTCGGACCTGTATAAGAAATAGAGGGGCTCATATCGAGCAAGACGTATGAACAAAAAAATAATAGTTTGTGCATTTAACCCTGAAATATGCTCTACCTATGATGAATAAAACGTTGTTTTTGTTAAGAATTACATGTTTAAGGATTAACATTAATACCTTTTTAAAAAGCTGATTAAATGGGAAAGTTTTTTCAATAACTTGTATGCCTAGTGTCATGGTAATTTTTTGAACTAGACAACATATTTTGTCACGTAACATGTATTTTTAAAATAATTTTGTTTTTGTTGTAGCTCGTAGTTTTTCATTCTGAAGGAATTTTCATCTTAATAAGGTAGGGTGGCCTTTATTGAAGTGTTAGTTAGAAAAATAATTTTAAATAATAACCATACCATTCATATTTTTATTTCAATTTGTACATAAATGCAGAAATCCGGGTAAATAACGAAAAAAGTTTAAATTGCAAATATCTCCACAAGTAGCAAGATTTTTTTTTTTGCTCATACAAATGAACATCAAATATATTGCATTTTGGCTCCTTCATCAGCTCCCGCCAGGAATACGTCGAGTTACAAATAACCCTGTATATTACTATTATTATTATTATATTCCTATTGTTATTATTATTCCGCAAGAACCCCTTTTCGGGTGAAGGCCTCCTCCAAAAGAGTCCATTTGTTTCTGTCCTGTGCGACCTGTATCCAGTTTGGACCAGCTACCTTCACTATCTCGTCCTGCCATCTCGTGTGAGGTCTTCCTACGAGTCTCTTTCCTCTTGGGCCTTTCCACCTGGTTATTTTTTTTGTCCACCTGTCATCTTGTAGTCTTGCTACATGCCCCGCCCATCTCCATTTCAATTTTTGCGCATGGATTAGAGCGTCTTTGGCTTTTGAGATGTTTCTTATTTTGGAGTGTCTGATTTTTTGTCTTTTGTTGATGTTAAGCATGCTGCGTTCGAGACCGCGCTGACATGTAACGATTTTGTTTTTTATTTTATTTGTGTACTTCCAAGTCTGACAGGCGTACGTTAGGCACGGAAGAAGGCAAGAAGACATAACTTTCGTTTTTATTAATATAGGTAAACTGCTTTTAAATATTTCTTTCATACCCCAGTATTTGTTCCAGGTATTTTGTGTACGTCTCTCTAATTCTAGCTCATTGTTCCTTCTATCAAAGCTTATTTGTTTTCCTAGGTAAATGTACTTATCTGTGTAGTGAAGTATTTCGTTGTCGATCACTATATCTATCTCTCTACTATTGGTCATTAGCATAGTTTTTGATAGGTTCATTTCCAGTCCAATCTCTTTACTAGCTTCATTTAGTGATTGTACCATAAGACGTAGTTCAATGCCGGATTCCGACAAGAGCACCAGGTCATCTGCAAAACGTAGGTGGTTGAGGTATTGACCATCGATATTTACTCCGTGTGTTTTCCAATCCAGTTTCCTCATTATTGACTCTAAAACGGCTATGAATAAGATCGGTGACATGGGGTCTCCCTGTCTCACACCCCTGTTAATAGGGAAAGCTGGTCCTATTTTTTCTAATTTTACTCTACCTGTATTGGTGTTATATATGTTCTTGATTATTTGTATGTATTTATTCTCTACTCCTTGTTCTTCTACCGTGTCCCATATGCTAGCATGTGAGATGGTGTCGAAAGCTTTCTTGTAATCTATGTAAGCGATGTAGAGAGCTCTCTGTCGTTCATGATATCTTTCTATCAATAATTCCAAGGTATGAATATGGTCTATGGTAGAGAAACTCTTTCTAAATCCCGCTTGTTCTATAGGCTGGTTGTTTTCTAGTGTGCGACTTATTCTGGTTTTAATCAGTGAGGAAAAAAGCTTGTATATAGAAGGTAAAAGGCTTATTGGCCTATAGTTCGCGATATCGTGTGGGTCCCCTTTTTTGTAGATTAAGATTATGTTAGACTCCGACCATTGTACCGGTGTTTCGGTGGTTTCCAGTATGAGGTTAAACAGATAAGTTAGGGGCAAAGCAAGTTGCAGCTGTGCTATTTTTATAGCTTCGTTGCTGATATTGTCCGAGCCTGGACTTTTATCTAGTTTAAGCCTTTTGATTGCATCATTGATTTCGCTTACATCGAATGGTTTACTTGTGTTTTTTGTTAACATATCTTTGGTGGCAGTGTTGTTGTGATAAGATGTGTTTCCGTGTTCTTTGGCGCTATATAAGGATTTGTAGAACTCTGTTGCTATAGTAATGACGTCATTTCTGTTACTAACTGTTGATTCTGCATTTTTAAGTCCTTCTATCCATGTTTTATGTGTACGTAGCTCCTTGAAGGCCTTTTTTGAGCTACCTGCTTGTAGTAGATGTTTTTCTATCGTGCTGTATCTGAATTGTTTGTAATCATATTTTATACGCTTTCCTACTAATTTATACAACGCCGACAGTTCGTTTTTCATACTTCTAGTTTTGTTTTTAGCCTTTTGAAGTTCTTGTCTCCTTGTCATTAATTTAACCGTGCGTTCCGACAGTATTTTGTGTGATTTTTTTGTAATTTTAGACTTCAGTCGGGCGCTTCGGAGGCTATGAGTAATAGCTTTTACAATTTTATCATGATAAAGAACAATGCCCAAAAATTATTTTATATTTTTTGTAGCGTCTTAAAACGTCAGTTATTCCGAAGCAATTCAATTATTTTTTTACGTATTTTAAAATTAATACCTGTGCCCGTATTACCCAGCGTAAAATAATTTTATTAATAAGTGATGAATTGACTATAATAACAATGATGTCAACAATGTCCACTTTCATTCGGGCACTCACTTCGATACATAGCTTGTATCAAGCAAGATTTAGGGAGACTTCTGGCCAATATTACACACAGAATTTCGTTATAAATGTTGGTAACAAATGTAATGATGTCAAATTTTCATTTCCGGTTGTCAATCAAAAAAAAGTCAGAATAAAAAATAATGGTAAAAATTACATTCTCCCCTACTCTATGACTCAATGGTTATAAGAATTCAATCTCAAAATACTTTGGTTCTAGGGTGTGTCTGCTGAAAATTCTTATATATCTAAGCTCAGAAATTAAAGCGGCGATTTTTAGATTTTATTTTATTTTAAGACGCTAAAGTTGAAAATGAAATAAAACGATGTATGGCAGTTGGGCATTGTTCTTTGTACTGTAGGGGTTTTATTGCAATCTAAGAGTTCTGGCAGATGAGTTATAATGCAATCTTTATAAGTCGCTATTTCGTCTTCGTTTTTCAAAGTAAAATTTTGGTGATTTTTATAGCCCGTCCTGCTCTTTTTGAATTTTTCAAGTGCTAGAGTCGCTCTGAGTGGTCTATGGTCGGAAGAAAAGTTGACATTCAGTACTTCAATGTTTTGAACCATAGAGGGGTGATTTGACAGTACGAAATCTATCTCATTTTTATGTTCTCCATTTGGCGATCGCCAAGTCCATCGCTGGTTTGGCTTTTTCTTAAAGTAGGTATTTAAAATTGGACTTTTGTTTTCTAGAGCGAATTCTATTAGTCTATGACCTCTTGAATTCCTTTCCCCATATCCATTTGGTTTCATTACTAGATATTCGTTCGGTTTCGGTTGTCCTATTTTTGCGTTAAAGTCGCCCATTATTATATAGACTCTGTGTGCTAAGTCGACGGCTTTATTTATATCGTTGTAAAATTTTTCTATATCCTCTTCCTTTGCTGCTTCGGTGGGTGCGTACACTTGTATGAGTGATATTTTGTTTCCCTGTATATTTAAATTTAGAAGAGCGACTCTATCTGTAATCCCCGTGTAGCTTTCTATGTTTTCCTTTTGGTTTTTCTTTAATAAAAAACCAACGCCATATTTTCCTGGTTGAAGTCCTGTGTGACATAGTATGTAATCATCGTAATCCTCTATTTTGGATCCTAATCTTCTTGTTTCAGATAGACCAATTATATCACATTTTACTTCTCTCAAAGCTTCCCATAACTCGATTAAACGTTCGTGGGATGACAAGGTCCTGACATTGTAAGACATTACATAGAGTTTATTTGTAGTGATAGGTAGAGTTTTAGTTTGTCTATTACTTGTTTTTTCTTCTGGAGGGTAGTGGTCATAATCTTCCACGGTGACCAGCCGGGTTGGAAGATGCAGAAGATGAAGAGACTGTCCTTCTACTCCATCCTATTTGCGTGAGCGCTTTAGCTTCGCTCGTCCGTCAATCGCTCCGTGTAGAACTCACCTTAAATCCCTACTCAAATTCCCTTCGCATAAGAGTTCTTTTTACTCCGCGTCCTTTTCTGTGCATGCAGTGAGGCTGTGGAACTCGCTTCCGCTTAATATTAGACAATCTAAAACTATCTCGACGTTCAAGAAACGGGTGAAAGAGCATTATCTGTCCTTAGCTGCATAGTTTTGTTTTTACAGTATATAATGTTTATTTTATCATCGGTATTTGTAGTTATATTATATGTATTTTTTATGTATGTTTGTTTGTATGTATGTATTTATGTATGTTTTATGCTTGTATATATGTATAATATATATATTTATTATTATGTATATGTGTATTTATTATGTATCTTTGTAGTTCATTTTCATTGTATTTTGTGTACACGGTCTTTCTGCCATCTAGAGATATACCGCTCTCCAGTCTCAGGGCTGCTGGAAGAAATTTCATGAGAAATAAGCAGTTCCTTTGTACCATCCTTACTTGATGTTTTTTCTGTACTATGTATCAATGTGTATATAAATTATTAAATAAATAAATAAATAAAATAAAACTATACATATTAGCTTATAAAAAGTGTCACTACATTCATTGATTGTTTGGCGATACGAAGTTCACCCGGTCAGCTAGTATACCTAGATTTTAAGAACTCTCTAATCATGCGGAATCTTAGAACTAAATTGAATGGGTCTACATTAAGCAACCATCGAGCGGATTGAAGTCATACCCTTATACTTCTTTTGGCAGGCTCCACCACAAACAAAGGAGATTAGCTTGGACTCAAGATGACGATAATATAGCCCCTCACCTCAACACACACAAGCTTAATAACTATCATCTAACGATAAGATTTCGTTAAGTCATGTGGGAGGCCCTCGGGTAGCATGAAATCTTCCAAAGCTTGGGTTGATTACTAACCCCTCCACCAATACTCAAGAGGAGAGACCCGTACTCAGTAGAGAGCTATTAATGAGTTGAAGCCAACGATAAAAACAGAAAATCTGGCAACATCCCCTCTAAAACAAAAGCACTCATAACACACGAAACCACCGGCTGCCGGCCGCCGAACGCTTACGATTCACTAAGCAATTGGATATACCTACTCGTATTTTTTTGGCTATCGCCCGAATATTCCCATCTCAATAATTGAATTTGGACTAGTTATTGTTTTCCAATCAAAATAAATGTTTGTTCACATGTGCAGGTTTTATTTAAACAGTTTAAATATCTCTTTGTATTCTATATTCGTTATTTGATTTTATATTTATGTCCTTGTATTTTTAAATGGTTTTGTTTCTGACCCCCTTTTATATCTAGTTTTGCTAACGCTTTTTCAACTTCTAGTGAACCAATTCTCATGAAATTGCAAGCATTCATTTCCTGTTACGATTCAAGATTATAATACATGGTCCAACTTCATTACATGGATAAGGTAAAAATGGAATTTAGTGAGGCTATTATTACAAAATTCTTCGAGTTTTGGCTCCTAAGCCTGGTATCTATTAGCGCAGTACTAGATGCCGACACAAGCGTATTTATTATTTTTAGTTGATTTTAATATTATTTAATCGCATTATTGGAACTAAAGTGCGTAAGAACCTATAGAGAACTCATGCATAAGCAAGTTTTATAATAGCAGGTTGTTTTTCTTATCGGAAGCAAGTGACATTTATTCTTTGCATACCGTGGTACAAAGGCATTTGAGGATTCATAGCAAATATGAATGACGTATGACGTGGATGACTTCAAAAAAAGAGTGAATAGGCTTCTATTAAGTTAGTGCGCTCACCACCCTGGACCACATCTCCACTTACCATCAGGTGGGATTGTGGTCAAGCATTAACTTATTTTAAGTAAAAAAAAAACCAAAATTCCTTGTTATTCTTATTCTTCTTAAAACAATATAATTTATTTGTATTCAACTCCGATAAAATATATTCTTTTATCTCAGTAGTACCTGTCCTATATATTTTACGAAGCGATTGTGACTCGTGTACGAATTTAACACTCTATCCGTAGTTAAGATTTATTAAAACGTGCACATATCCATTGTATCACAACATTCACAACGCTTCTCACAAAGGGAGTGAGCAGAGCAATAACCTTGTATTATTAATTCACTGCAATCACCGAGTGTGAGTTATGTGCCAACAATCACTTGAGTAACATTTCAAATTCTGTGTTATCACATGCAATGCGATATTGTTGAGATATCGCACCTATACATACTACTCATCGCATATATAATTTATAGTGATTTTATGAAAGGGGCGTAGATGGCCAAATCTGAAATTCTAAATAGCGAAAAATGCTCAAAGGAGTCTCGGGTCCGATTTTTTTTTGAAAAAACACTCTTCGTAACCAGGAGTTGCAAGTGTTGATTTTGTAAAAACTACACCTTTTTTTATGACAATTACTCCTAGAAGGAGTCAAGTCGCCTTTCCATAATAATGGCCTTTGAAATATCATTTATTATTTTCTTAAGATAAAATATAATTCCGGGAACTTGATGTTAATTTGGTACGAGAATCACAGTTTTTCTTTTCTTCATAAAATAAACAAATTACAATATGCTTAAACTAGACAATAGCAAGGTAAGTAGCTACAGAAGTGTTTCAGCTTTGAATGACTTCAATAAATTACTTAGTTAAATGTTTATTGGTAAAGTTGAAGCGCTCCCTCGCTCATTTCCCTCTAACGAGCCAATAACCAACTCACTTCGAATTAACCTTTATGAAAATTTCTCTTTGCAAAGACTGATAAAGCTATGCACGTTATCATAATGATTTTGGTTTTCAAATTAGGTATTAAAATTTTAAAATTATATTTCTTTTTTGATAAATATTGTCCAGAATATTTGAAAAGAAACGTCCCAAATTTCCAAACAAGGTATTTCATATAGGTATATGAAAGGACTATCCCTGTTATCTATGATTATTAACAATATCAAGAAAGTTACCAGCGCGTTTCCTGCGGAGCCGCGGCGTTGAACATGAAATATAGAATAGAATAGAATAATAATAGAATAAATTTTACATGCAAGGCCACGAACACATACAAAAAACAGAAAAAAAATTAAAATAAAACAAAAACATGCAGCTTCTTACAAGATTATACTAAAAATAAAAATCATACTTGAAGAGCTGGATTAGTCAGTAATAATGCGAATTCTCATAGTTAACGACTTACTTTTGTTTTTATTACCTATGTCTATACTGAATAAGGCATGAAGACACATACTCTTCTTGTGATTATAACTAAATTGATGGTAAGAAGTCTTTCAAAAATGTCACTTTTATTGACCAACGGCATCAAATAATTAATCCTATTATTCCCCTTTACAATAGTTACACAACCACAATGCAAAATTGCAAACAGGAAGAGTAATAATTTAAAGTTAGGAAAGGTTTTAATGTTTATGCACTTCAGAATTCACGTGCCTGCCTGATTA